>KI422620.1:0-12125 GCA_000473375.1 Anopheles culicifacies | reverse complement strand
GATCTAGTTATGTGCAAACTAGGTATTGATGCGTGAAAAGCGGGTGAATTAGAAAGAGAATTGAAAAACAGCTGGTAAATTCAATACGAGAAAACAATCGCACACAACAAACGAAATCAAATAATCACACTCAAGCACAGGATGCTTTGCAGTGGAGGGAGTGTGTGTGTGTGAGAGAGAGTATGTGTTTTAGAAGCGAGCGAGGTGCTAACAATGGCTGAATTTAAGCCCGTCCACAGTACATACCCGCAGTGCGTCTGTTACTGTTATACCTTCCGCAAGGGCTAAACCTCCGCGAGGGCGAAAGGACACGTTCTTCGCTAGCTTTACCTTTCTCCTCCTCGTTGACGCTTCGTACCCGCCAGTTGGTAATTGGTTGTGGCTGCTGTTGTTCGGCGTTACCCCGATTCGCGTTAGCCGCCGGTTTAGCGCTGGCCGGCTTTTCGCCGGCCTCATCCACTGCCGCTGCGTCCAGGGTCTCCTTCTCAGCTTCCCGTTTCATCTTTTCCTCTGCGGCGGCCGCTTCCTCCTTCTTGCGTCGCAGCAACTCTTCCTGCTGTAACCGTTCCTCAATTTCGCGCTCGCGCGCTGCCGTGTCAACCGGTTTCGCGTCGCCAAACACCTTGGCAGCCGGGACCGGTGTTGGCTTCGGTTTCGGCGGCTCATCGACCGGTTCGTCGTCCTTGCCATTGTTGCCCACGCCGTGTCGTTCCGAGTCGTCATCCGAATCGGTGGCCCGCGGTTTCGGCAGCTCTGGCAGGGGTAGGGTGCGCGGCTGCAGCACCAATTTCGGGCGCTCCATCGGTGCGTCCGGTTCGCGACGCATACCACCATTACCGATCGGGCCACGGCTGTCCGGTCCGCGGCGGAAACCGTTGCTACTGTCCCGATCGCGATCACGGTCACGATCGTAATTACGGGGTGCGCGCGGTGATAGCGGTGCCGGTCGATCAGTGGTGCGCCAGTTGCCACCGCCGGAATCGCCTGACGGACGATCACGATCCTCCCGATCGCGCCCATAACCACCGCTGCTGTACGGACGACGCATGCCACCGCCATCTCGATCACGGTCACGGTCCATCATTGGTCGCGATGCCGATTCCGGGCGATCGCGCCAGTTACCACCGGACGATGGACGCTCGCTGTCCCCGGAGGAGAAGTTGTCATACCTATTGTTGCGACGCTTGTTGTCGTTTTCGTTGTACAGCCCGATGCGTATGCGCCGGTTCCGTACCATCGGTTCCTGCATCGCCAGCACCGTCAACAGATCGTCCCTGGTGGCAAATTGGATGTTGCCGAAACCGCGCAGCCGCCATGTTTCGCTGTCGTCGCGCGGCAACGATATCGAGACAATCTCAACGTTATCGAAGATTTCGTACAAATCGTCCTCGTTGATGTCGTACGGAAGATTAGACACGTAGATCGTGTACGGCGGGTTCTGCGGAACCGAGTCATCGTTTAAAATGCGGCTCGCCCGCGGTGCCGTCGGCAGGGCGATCACCTGCGTGCGGACCACCCGATCATCGTCATCGTCGTCACAGTCATCCCCCCAGTCCCGTTTGACTGCCACCTGGACCTGGTTCAGTACGGCCGTGTTCCCATCGGTAAGAAACTCACCCAGGGACAACTTGTTATTTTTTTTCGCTTTTTTGCCTTTTTTACCTACGGAAATGTGGGAGAGAAATGAAAAAGGAATCGAATTTTAGTTTCAAGCAGTCGGTATACATTCTTGGCCACCGACATTTCCTACTGGATATGCGACAAACCGATCACTAGTTATATATGCAGACGTATGCGTGAGCGTGTGTGTGTTGCGTATCATTCTGTTTCCCCGAAATTCTGTGGGATGATTGTAAGAGATTGGTTGGCATTGATAAACCACCATTGTGTTGCTTTGATTGTTGTACAATTGTTGAGTGGAACATATTTACCCAAAGAGGGGCACTTTCCATGCACACACCTGCACATACACATACACACAGTACAGCAAGCCTTGTGTCCTTGTGTCGGTTTGGTTCTTTGTTGTTCATATTCTTGCCTGATAATTACATAAAGACAACACATATGCATCTTCCACTTTGTACAGGGTTTGTATGTTTCTAGTGCAGAACACCAAGAGCACTCGTAGCATCTGTTTGCTCCAATTCCACATACGTTTACCATTGCATCCCCCCTCTCCAGTTGCACCCAATGCAACAATATCACACACTTTCCATATTGTGCCATGGTTGCACTTTCCTGCCCGTTATTAAATCTACCGTGTTCACCAATGGAACAGGTGGTTTAAATATGGCCATTTCGGATGGCAAGTCCTGTTGGATGACGAACACGGAAACGGTACCCTCTACTGAGCATAACACAACCAGCCTAACACACACTCGCACATGAACCCACTCTTCCAAACCACATACACGCACGCACACACAAACACATACAAACGCGAGATACCAATTGTAATTGCGATTTGTCATTTAGCCACGCGGTTAAAATGAACGTATTTTCCGCGTAACAAACCGTGCAAATTCGTTTCGTGGAAACTTTCGCAACTCTACACCTCGTGCCCTCGTCCCTCCCCTGCACGATGAACTCTTTTCCCCCCGTGCTGGGCGATAGGAAAAACTCCAGCGCAAGGGAATTTCGGGAGGGGAAAGACCCGTTTTCACCCCCAGCAGTAGCACCCTTTTTCGCGCGCCACCATTTTTCTCCCACAACACCGTCCACTTCGCTGTGCCACGTTCGAAGGATTCATCACACGCCCGTTGCACGGGTTCGGGGCAGCTAGATCGTTTGCGGAAAATACGCACGTACGCTCCTGTAGGGAAATATATGTAGAAATTTTCACTTTTATTACCTGATACGGTAGCCATAATGACTGCCTTCTGCGGAGAAGCGATAATGAAAGGGCGATTCTCGTCTACCACGAACAAAGCACAATGCTTGACAGCTAGCTGTCAATGTGCTGTGCGATGCAGCTTGACAGCGCGCGGCGCTGTACCGATTTTGCCTACGTGACATGATTGGACGGGAACCGTGCAGCATCACATCAAAGAAATTCTTTTATTTCACTCCAACCAGCTTTTAAAACTTTATCGTACTATAGTTTTAAGAAAAAACAGTAAAATAGAGCACGTTGCATACTTCTATGTGTGTTATTGAGAAGGTTTTATCGATTGTTCATGGTGTTTTCCCCGAAGAAAGATTGTATCAGTGACGTTGCAGCAAAACTATGCTGTCAGCATTAATTTCAGTTATTGATATTTAAGTACTTGATGTGAAGTATACAAAGAGAAAACAAGAGGAGTGCATCAGAAAAACTTGATTTGTGGTTCATTTATGACGTACAAAGAACTTTTATCTAGTTTTTAGACGATTGGTTGGCATTACAGCAATAGACGCGTGTTGTTGTTTTCGTTGCTGCAGGGGACTCGAAAGCGAAAACGTCAAACGCTTTCCAGTATGGTCCAAAGCGAGAAAGCAATATTTCTCAATTTTCTTTCTCTATCTCATCTGGTATGTGAATGTAGCATATAAAAATATGTCGCATTTTCGGAAAATATGCTTAAATGATCATTAAATGCTTCGATAACATTTTTGGGACGGAAATGCTGAAAAACAAATGCTCTTTACCTGATTTTCTGCTGTGTCGATTTATGCCAAAAGGAAACAAATATATTCTCTATCATCAAACGTCTGCGTTTAGCAAACTCATGATCTGCCAGAGTAGGAAAGACTTCTTCTCGCAAAAGAAAATGTGTTTTTTAGGATTAATTTTATTTTACGTAATGATAAAGGATGCTTGGATCTGTTGTTATTTACTTGCATAAAGTAACAGCAGGCAATGATCAAATGTTTATTTGGAAAACAAACCAGCTGCGGTGTAACATTCCATACTTCAATTCATCGTGTTGCAGACGGGGCATTGAGCATATTTTACCTGAAACACGCATTTATTCACGCTAAATTGTATGTAAACTTTATTATTCACGTGACCTATTTATCGAACGACTTCTTCTTGAAAGGTTTCCGTTTAGCGGTGACCCAATTCTTAAGCTGTTATGTCACAGATTCTCCTCTTGGAGCACAAATTTCGGCAACAAATGAAATCAAGACACCATACAGCCAGTTTTACTTCAGTTTTGTACCAGTAACTAGTCTCATTCTTTATTTACGTTTGGATCACCACTCGCTGCATTTGTTTTTTCTTCTCTCTAACGTGCGCGTTTCATGATTTTCTTGCAACGGCATAAAAAACTTCCGATGTTATGGATGTTCCTAAAAAAAAAAACAAGGGAAAGGCATTCCCTCCGGACACTATAGCGGTTTTGCTCGCCACACAGCATTCCGAGACTATCCAAGGACCTGTTCTGCTGTCCTCAAAGTGAAGACCTTCCCTCACCGTACCCCTGCCGTGCGCACCTATGGTACCCGTGAGTTGTGGTGTTGTGTTTGCGTACAAATCCTCCCAAAAATGCACACTACTGCACACACGCACACATGGGTAGTGAAATTTGAAAAATAAATTTCAAAACCAAACACGAATCAGAGAGGTTCCGGGGGGGTATGGGGAGTCATGGTTTCCAGATATCCGGAATGTAGATGTCAAGCGTTGGCTGTGTTGGCGTGTTGTGATGGTGTTTCCATGGCCGGAGGGAAGCTGATGTCGCTTACATTGATTTTCCCTGGTGACTGCCTTTGAAGCGGTCATAATCGTTGTTCCGAGATCCTTCAGGCTTACTTCCGGGGCGGTTGTGGTGATGCGTTCGGTGCAATTCTGAACCGCACCAGGGACGCGCCCACACACAAAAACACGTCGCGGAAGGGCGATTGTATGTACCTTTTCTTTTTTGGCTGTTAGTCTCGTTATTATGTTTTGTAATGCTTCGCTTAAACAGAAGATTGTAAATTCTGTGTGTTTCCCTCACCGTGCCGATGTCCCACGGTTTGTATTCTGCATCCTTTTTATCTCTATCTCTCTGTCGCTTCCGGTAGTGTTTGTTTTGGCGTATCGATTTCGAAAAGCTCGGACAGCGGGAGCACCTGGTATAATATGTGGTTTGCGGATTTTGTTTTATTCCACCTAAGAATGCATAATTTGAACTTTTCCTCTTAGACTTAGACTTTTGTTTCCCGAACGGCAGATAGTACGCAGCTTCTGCCTCTTCGCGCTAATCCCTTTTGCTACTCCGACACTATCTAGTCGATACGATTCGAAAAAAGGTACCTAATACAGAGTGGGAACGACGGAGGGATTGATGTAAAATGGTTCGTTCGTGTGTTTCTGTGTGTTATAGGTTTGAGTTTAACGGGGGTGGGGGGCAGGATGTTTGTTTCTCCTTCGCTTCTCCTTTACACATAAGAGTACCGGGGTTTGCGTCCGATTATGTAGGGAGATAAGTAGTTTAGAAAGCGAACAGCAGCAGGAAAGCCATCATAAGACAGAACAGACCCATGGCTTCAGACAGGGCGAAACCCAGGATAGCGTAGGAGAACAGCTGCTGTTTCAGCGACGGGTTTCTTGCGTAACCGATGATCAGCGATCCGAATACTGTTCCGATTCCGGCACCTGTATTTGTAAAAATGGGCATTTCACGCGAATGATGGAAGAAAAGAAATGGGGATGCGGAAACGATTTTTTCGTGAGTCTACTGGATGGCCTTGTGTGTGGGAAAGGCAGCACGATTACTTACCAGATCCGGCAACACCAACCGTGGCTGCACCGGCTCCGATGAACTTGGCAGCAGAGTCAATGTCACGGGTAACCGGGGTAGTCTGGAATGACCGGACCTGTGGCAACAGAGCAACTGGAGCTGTGTTCTGGGCAGCAAGAGTCTGGCTCTGGGAGATGACGGCGCTGCTGATCGGTCGGATGTACGCCTTGGTTCCGTTGAGGACCTACATATCACGGAGAAGGCATAGAAAAGGGCCATGAAAGTTGGGTGGCTAAGGAGCACTAAAGCATTGTATTTTCGGTTTAAATAGCCGGTCGGTGAGAAATGGAAAATCATCACTCGCCGGTTGCTGTTAGGGAAACGGTGATTTGCATTACGTAACAGACGCCGTGACCCGGGGTGTCACTTCTTTGCAACACACGTACTACTACTAGAAGAAGCGCTCTACGATGAGGCGGTTATGTAACGAGGTATTTTAGGATGTACTGCCAGTCGGTAACAGCAGCAGCTTCCGGGCTTACTTACCAGGCTTCGGGCAACTGGGGCAATGCGGGCAGCCGACGAGACGAACATGATGATGTTGTTTTTGAGTTTAGGTTTTACTGGTACCTGAAGGACCTGGGAGAAGAGTTGGGAAAAGATTGCATCCGATTAGTTGAGGTTAGCTTTTCGTCTGCCGTTTTGTGTCACAATTTAAAACACCATATTAAAACTAATTAGACTGGAATTGTTTTCCGCTTTACTACTATCTTCGCTGCCCTAACATAAGCATTCTTGCATTTTCTTCGCGCTACCAACTACACTGAGAACTTTCGTTAAAAAACTCCTATGCCGAACATGTATGTGTGCTCATTACGTAAGCTCGTTTCCTCCATTGCGGTTCGATAATTTCACACCGTATTTCGATTCAACACTTTCAACTGTCTTTTTAGAAAATATCGCTTTACATCGATCTGTTCCGGATGGGTTACACAATCATCTTCCGAAAAAAAAAAATACCCCGGTTACATAAAACTGTACCGAACTGATAAAGCGTTGTGCGAGTGCCAATTTGGCTGAGAAAAATATGGCCGACACCCGTTTCGGGCTACCGGAGAACCAGAAAGTGCAAATGCCGGTCAGATATGTTGTTTGATTGCTGGGTTTTTGAGTTGAGGGAACCTTTTTTTGCGCGGAAAACAATCACTGCTCACACTTGGGGGCTAGGCAGAACCTATCTATGTGCTAATGTGTGACCCTGACTACAGACAATCCCGGCACTCTACCGGGAGCTCTACTCACTTCAAAACGCGGTCGACAACTTATCGAAGAACAGTGAACGTTGGTAGAAATTTTCGTTGCCTCGAACCCTCTGGTGCAGTGAAAATTATTCGTTGTGTGCGTGCGCAGCGCCTGTATACGTGTGGTGGCACACATACAATCAGAACTCTATTACGCAAAGTGCCAGCGGAAGTGGTCGATTACGGATCTTGCGCATCGGCGACGGTGTGCTGTCACACTGGCAGCTGTCAAACTGCCAGCATGCATGTGTATCTACACTGTACGAGATCGCAACGCGAGACATCGCTTTACTGCTTGTACAGCTTCATCCAGAGCACGACCGTTGACCGGTAAGTGGTTGCTGCGATTGAGTAATTGAAAATAAATCAGGTAAGTTGGAGGTTTCAGTAATGAGCTCAGCTGGATTATCTGAAATGATCCATAACGCGATCAAGGGGCTCGAGGGAGTTGTAATAACGGCGATGATTTTCAACCGAGATAGAACCGGCAAGAAAGTAGAAAAAAGCCCCCATTCAAACTTTGTCATTTAATGAATGCTTCACATTATTAGGGCCAGTGTAGCCTTGGCATTCCAGTTCCATTTTGCTCTTTTTTACATTTTTAACATTTTATATTATTTAAATCAATTGATATTCTTACCCTGTTTGTGAGGTGACTCATAGCTAAAGACACCAAATTTAAGAAGGTCAAAATTCCCTATTATGATCCCCAAAATTTCCATAAACTCAAATTTAGTGCACTACAAAAATTATGTCTGTTTCAAGTAAAATATGTTCTCAGTTGATTCCTCATCAACGAACATGACGCGTACGTATTGCACAGGCGAGACGGCCCTCCTGAGATGCCAAAAATCGTTGATCTCGCTCATGATGCCCTTGACCTAAGTGGGATGGGATCCAGGTGTGGGCGAGAAACAAGCGAGAAGCGCCTACGAAACGTGCGTGTAAAGACCGTTTATGAGTAGTTTGCTGAATCAATTTTTTTTGAATTGCATTCTAAACTGACAGCACGCACAAACACTGACAGCATGCGTATCATTGCAACTGGAGCCGAATCGCGGGAGTAGTTATACTATAAAAATGATGTAAACATCTAAAGCAATTCTGTGTATTTCTGAAATTTAGCAACAAAGAAAATTGAAACGTTATTATGTAGAGCAGGTGCACGATACAACTTTTCAGTCAAATAACTATAAACAGACCGCAACCGGACGTTGCATTAAACGTCAGTGAAAACGTGCATTACGTCATCGATAAATTGATTCGCCTTGTTCAACGAAAAATTAAATGAAATGCTCCAAAAACAACGATTTATTGCATTCAAAAGAAGTATATAAGTGAATATGCGTAATTTTGTGAGGTTCACTCTTTTTTTGCAGTGCCATTTGAGAGTGCCAGAACGACATGTGTTTTTTTGTGGTATTGTTTAGTTTTCTAAATGCCGGCTGAACTAGCACGATCGGTAGAAAAACACGATGCACTTTCATCTGCAGGGTCAAAGAGCGCCAATACTGTTGTGTATTGCAATGTTTGTTTTGTGCATCTGTTCAAGTAGTTGTAGCATTTAGGTGGTTCATTACATAATGTTTGTGAGCATGGAAATCATTAAACAGACATGCAAGCATTTAGAAAATGCAAGATAAAGCAATTCAAACTATATCGACTATACGGTGGCAATGAATCGGTTAAATGAATTTCTTGTATACGATTGAAAATAGTAGTATACAAGTAAAATGAACCTGGTAAAGGAATGCATTCAAATGGATTATCTGTACGTTGGATAAATGCCTGTATTACACGAAATACCTAAATGATACATTGAAGATTTATTTCAAATGATTCCGTATAGCGTTGTATCTTTATTATGTAACTTATTACTGCTCGACGAGTAAGAATAGATGACAAAACATTCTAAGATCATGAGAATTATGCAACTTAGTAGAGAATTAGCGTAAAAGAGAATTCGTTGGTTTATAAAACAAACCTCTGTAAGATTATTTAACAGAATGCAGAAAGAGCATGTGGTTGAAGTGCAGGCTGTTGCAGAGGTTTAAATCAAATTGTTGGCTGGGATATCTTCAGATATTCACAGTTCTATGACATAATATAACATAATATTGTGTTTTAAAGTTTTCTACATTCTAAATGCAATTGATCACATTCTCGAGACATCAGTTCCATCATTCCAAGACAATCCAGGGCTCAAGATAGGGTGACAAAATCACATTCTTTCAACGGTAGTTTAGAATTGAAGTAAGAATGTTTGTTAGTTACAGCAAAACGGAACAAAACAGCTAGACAATGAAGCAAGAGCAATAATAAAGATTAAACATTCGAACACGTGACTGCCGGCTCTCAGTTGACAAGCTCAGGAAAAAAGAGAAAACACTTTCATCTATTATTAAACATCGTTCGTGCGAATGTGTTTTGCATCCAACGTACTTTGATAAAAATAACAACTAAGTAGTAATGTATTGATGTTACGTATTCGAGACAAAATAAAATTGTTAAAAAAAAAGACCGCAAACAACACATGCGTTTTTTTTTGTTCCAAAAATCATCTGTCACGAGGTGTCTTCGGTGTCGTTGCCATGAGGCGTTACGCTGAAGCGACACTCGTGCATTTGCGTGAGTAATTTGTAATGCAATGATGTTGTATTATTGTGTACGTTACATTTTTTATTGACACCTTTGATTATAAGATTGATATATAAGATTGATTATAAGATTGATTATAAAATAGCATCTTCAATCAAACCTTTTTAACAATACACAAGTAGGATCAATAACCGCCAAGCAACCATGTGGTTGGTGCTTATAGAGCATGTGCCAACATTTATAGGGCCGATTGTTGTGAAAGTACACGAACACGAAACGTCAACGGCACAGGCGTTTGAATTCGATTTGGCAGTTGAAGTGAGGCAATTTTAAAAATATAGACCACTTGTTTGCTATTTAAATGGTTTTAGTTATTGCATATGTTTGTAGTAAAAAGTTTACTTTTAATACACTTTTTATGCTTAAAAAATTTTAAATTTTAATTTAGTTTCATAATTTGCTATCTGGATTGTGTGTTTGTATTGCTTTTATCTATTATAACCGTTTTTTATTAAATTGAAAATATTTTTTTTTTATCAAAACAGTAAAGTCTTTCCTACTCCGGAATGCTTAGATTGTATAACTGAGAGAAGACAACATACATTTGCAATGTCATTCCTTGTTAACGCTTTCGCTTTGAAGCAATTAGGGGCTGGAACAAATGTGCCGAATTTTTCCGATTTAATCTTCACGGTAGATGAAAGAGAAAATAAAGAAAGCAATTTCGACTTGTACAAAGCCGTGACGCGCTGAAACGCTCCTTAACGATACTTTGCTATTGAAACCCGTAATACAAGCTTCTGTTTCCCTTGAACTCGGTGTTGCTTAAGCTTTAAAGTTTTGCCACTTGCAGGATGTATGCTCGCCAAAGCAATTGCAAACCGAGCCTAACATAAAGGAAAGGAAAGCAAATAACCATATGCCTCCTGGCGCTCCCTGACCGCGGGCGTCTACTTCCGGGGTGTTCTATTTATTATCGTTACTATCATTCTTACTTGAACAAATCATGGCTGTCGGGGTTTGTTTTGCTTTCCGAACTGCCATTGGTGGGACGGTTAAAATGGGTGGGGGGAAACTGAATCCGAAATTCAAAAGTGTTCTTCAAAGCGCGAAATCAACTAGTCATGGAGCGAGCATTAATTTCCAATCAATTGCTCTGTTACACACTGGTTGTTGCGGATTGGGAATGGAGGAAGGGAAGTAGACGTTTATTGAAATATTTCATCGATGGAAAGGCACATTGCTGATTGGGTTGTTTTATTGACTAATGAGAGCTGCAGGTCTTTTAATATTGTATTTGTTAGTTGCTTTGTTCAGTTTAAGTTTATCTTTTGTTTTGTACATCTGTTTTTATTGTTCTTTCTCTATTTTGCTTATGTTTATTGCTTTGTACATTAACTTTTACGATTTGTTGATTTATTTTTGTTTTCTTAACTCAATCTTAGCTGTTTAGTAATTTTCTTTGGGTTTTATTTATTTATTTTGGGGAAGTTATACTGATGACATTCTGTTAAATGGCCACTAAGCTTTAGTTGAGCATTTCCACCCTCTCCCCACTCATTCTCGGTTAGTTATCTATGCCTGGTGGAGATTGCCTTTTAACTACCCTTGTACGTACCGGCGTTAGAATATATCCTTAAACAAGCAAAGACCCCATAAGCTGGTAATGGTTCCGGCCGGTAACACGGGTCAGTTAATGACTTTCATTTTCCTGCACCAACATCCGGCCATTTCGGTACCGGTGGGGGACACACACCAGTTGGTCAAGTGCTCGAGTTGTACAATCTTTATGACCACGCCTGCAAGGGGAAAAAATGTTGAATCATCGGTCACGTTCCGGGCTGTGAGGGGCAAAGGTTTGGCGATGGCGACAAACCCATACACACACGTCCATTCGTCTCGATGCGAGCGCTAGCGTACACGGTGCGTTTGATCCCATGAATCCGCATCCTTCGGACAGTGGCCGGACGCGTGTGCGCTTCATCCGGCGAACCGTACAAAGGCACAGAGAGAAATCAAATAAATTAACTTCACTGAAAAATGTCACCACTCACCCACGTGCTCGGTTTCATAAGTTCCTCCCCCTCCCCCTCCCTTTCCCCTCCATCACCCCAACGTTCGCAACGTTGGTTGATGCATCTCACACCCAGTGAAATGATTCGTCAATTCTGCACACGATGGCACGGAGATCGTAATGGACTCCGTACGCCCAGTGTGTGTGTGTGTCAATGGTTGGGCTTAAGAGCCAAAAAGCTTTCCCCAAGTGAAGAATCTTAATCAGCTTAACGAGGATTGGTAAAACTTTTTAATGCTGTACGATGTGGCGCACCCGCACTCATCACTAGCTGCTCTAAGGAAGCAACAACAAAAAAGAGAGCAAAGAATCCCACCCAACATTCAAAGTAAATGATCTAAAGATACAATCTAAAAGCCGTTTCGATGGTACTGCTGGTTAAACGTGGTAAGTGTTTGGATTAAAGCACGGTGCTTCCCGGCAAACAGGTTTTTGTAGTGAGTTTTTGTTATTTTTCGACCGAGAGAGCTTCACACATGTAATACTTCACGCGAAGATTAGTGT
>KI422619.1:59745-70113 GCA_000473375.1 Anopheles culicifacies | reverse complement strand
CATATAATAGCTTACGAGACTTATTGATACCACTTAGTTGGATAGTCAGTCCCCACTATGGGGGGCTGGGATAAGAACCCTGGTCCAATCCCTATCAAAACCTTCTTCCTTTTGAATGATTTACAAAATATCACGAACTGTACAATCGTATAGCATTCTTCATGATGAAATCGCTCTGAAATTTTACAGTTTTTGTTTTAAATCTCATCCTCTTCAAAGAGTAGCACGTGAAACGTTTAACGACATTTTCAAATTAAGAAACCTTTTTAGTACAAGTCCAATGTTGAGCGTTTTCACCACATGACAGCTGAAGCGTTTACACAATGACATGTGTCAAGCGTTCTCCAGCTATCTGTCATCAACAATGTTTGTTGTTCAAAGTGGTGTAGTAAAGTTTAGGCTATTTACACAAAGTTTATCTAGTTTTTCGCGCTTTTACAGTACTGCAAATAGCCACATAGTTGTAGGAACCAATTTGCCATCATGTGGCACACGTGTTCAACGTGCAACGGCCGTGTGGTCTCCAGGCACGAAAGCCCTTCTCAGCGGCTCGTCAGTGGTAAACAACAATCACAACATTGTGCAAACGCGATGGAATTCCACGGATGAACAATCTTCCCGGCAACGCGTTCGGAAGCCGCTTATGTTGATGGATTTCCCGCAACTGGTGTGGCCATCGGTGATAAAAACCATCCGCAACTGGATAATGGTTCACTTTATCATCAGACCGTACTTTGATCGCGAGTTTTCGCTGCCCGATTTCATACAGGGTGCGAAACAAGCTTTGCAGGTGTGTTGTTTGGTACTGGCCCTTACTTGCAGGTGCGCTAAATGCTCACGAAACGGTCGTCTAATTAAATTTTACAGGTGGTATCGTCATCGCTTGCCGGTGGAGAGGTCAAACAACTAGAAGGTTTGGTGGATCGTGCTGCTATAGCCGATTTGAAGCAGTCGATTTCTAAAATGTCCGTTGCCGAACGTTATGACATACAGGTGGTCAAAGAAGATGTGTACTTCTCTTTTCCCTACCAAGTCGGCGTCATGTTTGATGAATCGAATGATGATAGTCAGAAACGGTTCGTCGAAATAACGATGGTTTTTCATGTGCTCAAAGGTCTCAAAGGGATGATAGAACGTGGTGAAACAGTGCCGCTGAATGTGGGGTAAGTAAGCTTACAATTGCAAACGTACAGCTTTTCTTTATTGTTCACTGCTTCTCTTTCTTTCGTTCGCTTATTCGAACAGCGTTCTTCCAGAGTTCCGGGACAAAATAAGCATCTGCAACTATCGATTTATCAAGGAATTTACCAAAGGTGTCGACTCGGACTGGACTGTGAATGTAGTGAACCATTTCAAGCCAAGTGATTACATTGAAGAATGACCGTACCGACCAGTCCATATACAACACAAAACACCTCAACCAGAATTACAATGGAAACCAGTGCCGCTGAGGATGGCTGCATGTAGACACAATAAAGAAGACAAATGTTTATATCCCTTCTGAGGATGATTAGTGAAGCAAAAGTTGTGACAAGTGGCAAATTCTAGTATTCCCTCCGATAAGAAGCTAGCTGTGATAACGCTCCAAGCGATATGCTTAGCGGTATTTTGTACTGCATCCATCCAGTTTCGCGATTGAACATGGCTGATGAAGTTCGATGTATCTATCACTCGCCAAAATGATAGTTTCTTGTTGAATAATGTTGTCGAAAACTTATCTTCTTGACCTAGAACTGTCGCACAGTTCATCAAACCCATCCGGCAGCAGAGTAATGAATGGTCATTCTTATCAAACGCTCCCCCAAGTCCAAGGACTGGTCTTTGAGTGTAAAAGAAACGAACCACGAAGAGCAGCAGATGTGCAGATTTGAATTTATGCGGAGCAACTTAACTTTATTACATCTACCCCAAGTACATTTGCGGTTCATTGTATTGCAAGTCGGACAAGCCGCTTCTTGCGTCATTTACTTGCACCGTCTGGTTAGATTAACCGTATCAGAAACAACACCTGTAGACAAAGGGCAGCCCAGCTACTCCTACAAAACGCGCACTGGTAGTGCATTATCTTACAATTGTTGCCACTTTTCCTGATAGTAATCATCGTCGAGCTGCGTAATTATAGTAAATAGAAGCATCTGAAGCTTTCTCATGCGCAAAGATCGTGGCTGAAGCAAACCCCTGGAAGCTCTTGAAAGGCTACGGCAAGGACAAACATTTCTAAACATGATTACAGCACACCAGCAATACTCACTATCTTTTGCAAATGTGTGACCCACTAACGACACGCGTCTAGTGTCGTGCGGAATATAATGTACTTTCTTTTTTATTGAAGCACAGCTCTGCTATCATTACAAATGGAAGCGAGAGCGGTATCATTACACTCGGAATAATGCGCTAGTCATAGTGAAATAATGTTCGCACTCGCACTCCTGTCAAAGGGCCTGCAGTAATGGAAAGTACTGTGATGGATCTTTGCAAAAAAAAGAAAAGGAAAAAAAAACACTCACTGATTATGTCTTCCGCGAGCTTGCATAGAACGAATACCATCAACATCAGCTGTATATTCTCCCGACCACACTGATCGATGATAGTATTGCTCTCTGAAGCTGATAAGAAACAAGCGGTGGGTCCTCCGTGGTTGGAACGAGCCCAGTACCGGCCGGGCTGTTGCAATTCGTTCAAACGCGTCGTACCGAGCGGTTGTGCGGTTCCGCAGCTTCGCGGCTCATTTAGGCCACCGAAACCGGCATATTGTGCGAAGTGAGTGTGGTGTGTGCAATTTCTGGTTAGCTGTACTGAACCATTAAAAATAGTTCCAGCACATGTCAGAACCAATGAACCTTCGGGAACAAAGTCTGAAGATCAATGAGTCAAGGTGATATCAACCAATTGACGCTTGAAGTGTGATAAGTTTAGCAGCAGTTACAATCTTGAGGCAGCAAATCTCCACCCAGTGTGTGTTCTGATCAATCAATGACAGGAGCATTTCTCTGAAACTCCACAACAGATCCAGCAAAGGTAAGTAGTGCACCAGTTTCTCGAATCTCGCTGAGCAATTAGCACCATGTGAACCAAACGTGACAGACTGCGTTGTTGAACCAAGGATATGCCATTGTTTTCACACGCGGCGTACGACTTGTGAGCGAGTCTATTGGATGTATAGGGTAGTTGTGTTTATTTGAGGCTTGTAAAAAGCCCACTGATAATGGCGACCAACGAACCGACGCGCTTATCAAAATGCTTGAGACGAACCATGTACCAGCAGCAGATCGCGAAGCAGTCACAACCGGTTAGAACCGACGAAAATGCCGGTTTTTAATTTCAATTTCGTTTGCCAATTCATCTGCAGTAATTATCTGCTTTACTGTCAGCCAGATTCTCGTGCAAATATAACTGGAATGGAACCAAGTCTCGGTCAATTGTTTAACATAATCTTGTGAGTACCAGATCATGTGCGTAGCAAGAAATGGATATTCATAGCTTCAGTGTAAACTTTACGCCTACGGCTTAAATAACTTCCATCTCAAATCGATCCGCACCTCAATGCGTCGATGACCTGTATCGATGAGTGAATATTGGTATAGTGGAAGTGAATTGAGTCTGAACTGACTTCATCGACAAGCGGTTCAAGTTTCCTTTTTTGGATAATGCTCTTGTCCCGAGCAAGTAGCTCAATCACTCCATTATACCGTTTTTGTTGTAGAACTAGAGGAACGTAAGCATCCGATCGTAATCGTGTTCTCCTGTCACGAGAATTAGCGCGCGGAACTTCTAGCAAGACTAAAGTACCCTTAACCTAAGTTACAACGATTTCCGTTATTAATGGCAGCCAAGCCTGTTTGTGGAAGTATGATCTACTTGAAATCAATCAACGCTCGCTCAATAAAACGATCTTGCGTTTTACCCTTGCAAGCAGTTCGCGAGATGTGAATGAAACGCAGTTCAAGGAAAACCATTGCCAAAACAAACCATCCAAAAGTTACTCCCAAGGACGTACACACTTACGGTGCAGCTTATCACCGTTTGTTGTGGGTTCGGTATGACCTAAAACGGTGGGAGAGGTTATCTTCCCAAAAACCGGACATTGGCACAACGATGTAGAACGGTACAGAATAGTCTTCCCTGGGAATACATTGGTATCAAACCAAAACAAAATCGCCACAAATGAAGTAAATGCGCATGCAGTTCTTATTACACGTACCACTCCAATCAGAGAGTATTTTCTCCAGAGCAAACCCATCATCCCGTTGACCTTCAAGCAATTAGTAACTACCGCGTTAACTAACCGCTTAAGCAGGAAGTTCAACCAACTTGCCTGCATCTCAACGACATAGTCACACCTTCTTTGACCCCGCAGCGAAACACACTCCTCTTCCTTGTGGAACACGATCAGATGCGTGAAGGCGGAAAACGATTCATCAATCGCGCGTGTTTGCGTGTACACGAGCGGTTGGGAAGAAGAAAGAAGAACCGATCGGAATAATGTACGCCAAGCTGCAATTTATCGCATACTTAACCGTCTGGCAGGTTTCTTTCCATACCATCGCAAACTGTGAACCGGTTCAAACGGCATCTGTTGTAAGAAGACGCGTCGCGATAATTAATCAACCGAGCCGTGTGTGTAATTGCATGGCTTTTAATTGTTTAATGTGTGTTCTCTCCACACCTTCTCAGTGTTTAGCTAAACAGTAGCAATATCTATACCTAATCACATTCAGAATTCAGCTCACTTGCAACTTAAGGCAGGTTTTTTTTTGGACAGATACTCTTTTCGCCAGAGAATCGTGCATACTCATCGCAAAAATGACTCGCTTGTTTCTGTATCCCTCATTAGTGAGTCATTTGCATAGTAAAGTAAAATTTCAACAGCCCTTACTTACCGACAGTCTGGCAGTTGAGGTTAATGATGGAGGAGTGTACAGGTTTTTACAGCTTCCAAATCGGTATCGAAATGAAAGCAAAAACAGAACCTCTTCAACTTGCAAGATTTCCAACGAACTCAGATTTATCGTGAGTAATCTTCTCAGGACGACTCTTCAGACAGAGTTGAAGAAAAAAAAAAGTTAGCGATCTCACTTCAACTCCTATTTGCTGATTACTACGCATCCAATCGACGGAACGGTCAAATGAAAGGCACTAGATCGGGGAAGATCGCGAACGATCTCCGGCTCATATCGTGATGGTGTTTCGTCAACAGTCCCAGGACACGAAATGTGATCGTGCGCGGCTTCAATCCAGACCTGATTCAACGTGCCCGATAACAATGATTGTAAATGTCCAGTCCAGAATGGGAAAGCTGATGCATCACTGCACATGGCTTTTGGCGCTAGCTACCGCAAAGGGAACGATTCCCGAAGGAAAGATCCCTAAGGGTTGATTCGTTTCAAGGTGAAACGGTCTTGTGCGCTCCTACTGACTTGGCTATTGATGTGTGGTAGAATCCACATCAGTTGCCACCGTGTAATATACACGGCCAACTCTACCGTGCGCAAGTGATTAAGCATAATCGTGACGAAGCGCTCACTTTTATCAAATCGGCCCAACCGCTCCAACTGCTGACGAACAATGAAGGTGGACAACAAGAAAAACGTGACCTGATTCATAATGCTTGCGCCGCTAAGGAACGCTTCAGACCTCCCTCACTGGAATTACCGTTTTGTTTGCACCCAAAGATTGATAACTGTAGTCTCTTCTTTAGCGCCACCGGTCAAGAATGGCTTAGGAGCTTCCTCGTTTGATAAATTTTCTTTGTACGTTCAATCAATCTGCAAGACCCATACTAGATGGCCCATAACCAGAAGGTTGTTCGGTGCATTCGGTTGGGACTTTTCCTAACCCGCTAATGGGAGCAACGATGATCAGCTGCAATCAACATACACGGAGTCGGGCAGGCATAACGTCTACTGTGCCAGCTCATGCCGGTGATAAGCGCATAACAGCCGGCTTCAAGTGGCTACTAGTTTTTTCTAGTGTCTGCCGCTAAAGGGCCACTACAGGGCCACGTTGTTTACTTTGCCCGAAATGCGACTAATCGTGGAATAAGTTGGGTGCGGACGGTGAAGAGAGATAGCGGGGTAATGTTGTTGTCGGCTGACCACAGACACAATCGTAAGCCGAGCGGGGAAGGTGTTTACGACGATTCTCTTATGTGATCTAGCTTGTTTTCAACATTTGTAACGGGCAATTTGGGGCAACGACATAACGACCAGTCAGACATTTGAAATTCATCTGATTCTGAGTGTTCGTCATTCATCCGCGTTGGGTATTTTAACTAGCATTAGAATGTAATAACTTTATCGAAACTTAATCATCATTCAAGCACGCTCTTTTCGACAATTTATGTCGTAAATTATACATCTCCTCTATCTTAAGGTTCTGTAGCCATAATCTGAATGTATATGCAGATCACTTGCTGCTTCCCACATGCTTAATCGTGGCTTTTGCGTCCCTCTCTCTATCTCACTTGCACGATTACCTGATCTCACTTTGCCCTATAGCTCGAAAGCCCCAAGATCCCAGGACTATCATGTCTATATCTAGTAGAGCTGTAGCTCCTCCGATCTCTAGTGCACTCCTTCGCTTCCATCCTTCCCATAAATCGCCGATCACAAACATGGATAAAATCGATGCCTTGCATCGTGTGCACATTCAGTATCACAGTTCGGTTCTCGATCGAGAGATCTCTCGTGCGTATGGCTCTCTGTCCTATAAAAGTCCAACGCGTTGAAGTGTCTTAGCAAAAGTGCGCCCATTACCAACCGCCTCCTTACCCACAGACGACGGGCCGAGAACAGGTGGAAACAACGCGTTGTATTGCACACGTTTTTGCCTTTTAATTTCTTCCGCTTTTATTTAGTGCGCGCGCTCACTAAACTCGTTTAGTTGGTCAGATAGAGCGAAGAGCTTGATGCTCTGCTAGCGACTAGAGTGCATTGTGTTAAGTTTGTAGAAGCCAGCACATAAAGGTAGTGCTACGCTTAGGAAGTAGTTTAGAATCGTGCTACAAAGCCAAGTGTGCAACCCTCAAATATTCCCTTATTGGAAACTGTGTTGGTTGGCATAAAGAAGCTACGCTCTTAATGACGGATGTTGGTGAATATTTGATCGATTTATTGCCGGCAATGGGACAATGATAACATTGAAGTGAATACAGCATATCCTTTTGAAAAAGTACTCTTATCGATAAAACGAGAGTTGATTGGTGGTTGATCGTCATTCACCGCACCGCGGAATAATCGTAATTCATTAGTGGAGCCATTGTATAATCATAACTCTTGGTTGCGTCTAATGCGATCTAATGCATTTATCGTGATTGATTGAAGCAGGGGCGCCTCGCTGAAATCGGGACCCGATCGCTGGTGGACCAGAATTGCAAACGCCACGGAACGTGACGAAGATTGGCCGATGTGTCGCCAATGAACAGAACAAACAAACAATCATATAGCGAACCTGCATTCGTTACAACATCGATTATTCGAAATCGTGCCTAGTCGTGCGAGGGGATTAGTTCGTGTGACGTAAGGAGGAATCTTGATGCAATATCAAATCGATTAGATATCCCAACGATCAAGTGCAAATCATTTTGCAGCATACAGGGACTCGGCTACACTTGGAAAAGTAAATCATTTACAAGTGGAAAACTCATCAGTAAAGTTATACGTTCTTAAGCAAAGAATCAACAGTAGTTCTTGTTGTATGATCGTAAACAAATGTCATTCGAGTGAAAATTGTGTAAATTTGGCACCCAATCCTTGATGGGTGTGCGTGCGTGATTTTTATTGCTATTTCTTTTTTGTTGTCGGAGTACGGCAAAACGACCGGAACCACGAACGGTCGAGTCGAGTCGTTTACCAAGAAACGACCTTGATCTTGGGAAAGTATCGTGTGCCCGAGAAACGAAACATCTGGGCGGCCGGTTATTCTGCTACCTCCCTGCAGCTCTCGCGTCCATTGGCCCGAGGAGACCTGCACGCGTCCCACTTCTTTGCGAACCGGGCAGGGGCCCGAAAATACTACAGCGAACAAGATCAACAGCAACAAAACAAACGCGCTCCACACACATACAAAAAGCACGTCGTGTAGGCCAGATATCTCTCCCCCTCCGGTACGTGGTCCACAATAAGAAAACCGGCAAGGTAGATCGCGATCGTCGACTGGTGTTGCACGCGGCTGCCAGTCACTAGTGGGCCGTCGTTTAGCGAACATCACATGCGAGAACCACTTCGCATTCGATCAAAAGCGAATCGCGTGCGAAGTCCAATAACAGAAACAAACGTAAGACGTAACTAATTGTGAGTGAAACTGGCGCATCGAAGCGTTTTCCTTCTTGCTAGCTCAGGACACCCCGAAAAAAAAGCGCTGATTGACAGTGGTGTGATCGGTGGAGTAAAGTGAATAGAGCAGTGTAGGGAATTTGATAGATAACCGACCAGCAATAACCGATCACGCGAACGTGATGGATCTGCTCCCAGTGGGCCGGTTTGGCCCGAAAGCCCTGACGGAGAAAATGGGCACCATCTCGCGGATGCTGCCCGACGGTTCGGTCGGTTTCCTGCGCGGCAACTGTCGCAAAGACTCGTTCCCCGATGGTGGCGTCCTGGCGAGCCATCGTGCACAGCCGGACGCTACGACGGTTGGGCCCGCCGCGACCGATGAGGCGAGAAACGATGACGACGAAATCGATCTGAGCCGGTTCGCCAGTGAGAAAGATACACGTGCGTACTTTAAGCGAAAGTTGGCCATCTTCGAGGCGTCCATGATGACGCCGGTAGCGGCCAACAGGCGGCTGGCAGCAAGAAAGCTGGAAATGGAGGGCAGTTTCGGTGAGCCGTACCCGCCCGAGGGTACCGAGAGGCCGATCGACGAATTGGATTGCATTCCGCCTCGGCAACTGCTCATGTACTTGGTAAGGTACGTATCACACGGCAGCGCGTTTTGGACGACACTGTCCACCCAAATGGATTGTGAACAAAGAGAAAGGGTAGTGTACGAATGTGAAAGGGGTAGTTGTCCCTGTAGAGCTATTCTTGCCCCTTTAGCTTAGAATTGTCGCACGGAAGGAACTGTCAAGAGTGAAGGTGCCTCTGGAGTGCTGATGCACAGGGCAATCATTTGTCTCGCCGTCGGTGGCAATGATGTGCACATCCGCTTGCCAATAAGAACGGATGATGAAATGGCATTTCACAATCGGGAAGGAACCGTTTGAAAGGCACACACGATGGTGGAGATGTCATCAACAGTGCGCGAGACTCATTTCATGAAAGGGAAGTTGGGTATTTTCCGTGCTTTGTTGATAAAAGATGCGTCGTTAGATTGCAAGACGGTGTGCATATGACCGATTAGTAAGACTTAACCGCTAACGAGGTGAAAGATTAATTCATCCATCCCCATGCGGATGCGTTTTGTTCTCATTATATTTTATTTGTCCCATTCTCCATTGTGTAACTGTAGTTCGTGTAATGCATAAATGGGCCATAATGAAAGAATTGCAGAACAAAGATTTCTCGTCTACACCGGCACACGCATTGCATGTATGCTTTGTGGCTCGTTCCGATAGCGAGAGCAAAGTAGGCGCATGTGCGACAGACGCGTAGAACCAGTACGGCGTTATGGGTCGGGTCATTCAACGGGCTCGTTGGTCTAGGGGTATGATTTTCGCTTAGGGTGCGAGAGGTCCCGGGTTCAAATCCCGGACGAGCCCACCTTCCCGAATACTTTTTGTCGTTCTTTTTTCGATTGCTTTCGTGTTGTATATTCCAAGATTAACTACGTTGTTGCATTTATTTTCTACTTGTTGAAAACCATGATTTTATGCGTTCAGTCACTAAGCAATATCGTCACCAATCAACAAACGCGGGCAACCAACCGTGAACGGTGTATTGCTTACGATTCTATTCTGCTTCATGGAGGTGCATGGCGAGGTCTGTAGGCTCTTAATTTTTGGAAAACATAGAAGAACTTAAGCATTCCTTTAGAATTTACACCATCTGATGAAATTACTCACGCAGCCTAGGATATATACGCTGGTTCGAATCATTAATTCTCCGGTACTAATCAGTCGACCGTGCAGTACGATTTGCTGTGCAGGTACAATCTTTCAACCAAATGTCCAATGACGTCTTTTCGTTGTTTTTAAGAAGTTTCCAAAAAATGTAGTAAATTAAAATTCAGCATTTATCACAGCGCCGCCAAAAAAAAAAAATAGAACCCCGACCAGGCGAGAAAGGTCCCGAATGCTATAAACAAACCGCTCAGCTCTTTCCCCTTCGCCACTGGAGTTGCCTGTTGTTGTCCAGTTGTGTGATGGAATTTTTACTGTAATGGAAGTGAGGTGATTCATTAGTTCTCATTTCCGATGTTGATAGTGGA
>KI422619.1:30909-59645 GCA_000473375.1 Anopheles culicifacies | reverse complement strand
AAAAAAAAAAAATAGAACCCCGACCAGGCGAGAAAGGTCCCGAATGCTATAAACAAACCGCTCAGCTCTTTCCCCTTCGCCACTGGAGTTGCCTGTTGTTGTCCAGTTGTGTGATGGAATTTTTACTGTAATGGATGTGAGGTGATTCATTAGTTCCCATTTCCGATGTTGATAGTGGAGGATTTTTTTTTACGATGTTTGTTTTTATCATTTTGTCTGCACTGCCACTGTATCCCGAAAGACATTGGGGTGGGTGTGTTCGAAAAGGGAATAGTTTCCAGAAATCTGGCGCTAACCGGATTAGGTTGAGTTTGTTTTGCGAAAAAAAAGAAACCCGTAAACATTCCACACAAACAGGTCCAAGCAGGAGAAACAAACGACGCAGTAAGAATTATGCAAATGCTGACCTGCAGAACTGGGAGGCGCTAATCGGACATGATGGTTTTTGGGCTCATATTTCGAGCAGGATCGTTAACCTCTCCGGCCGCACGAAAGACGCACGATCGTCGAATGAATGGATCGTTCAATGGGGTAGAATTTTCGGTTTGTTTACCACCATGTTTCATATTCGTGAGCAAAAAACAAAAGGTAATAATGAGCTTTTACTGACAAAAAAGCCCAACAAAATGACATCATGCAGCAGGTTGTCAATAAAAAAGCATTCGGAAATAATATATTAAGGCGCTACCTCGCTACCCATTTCGAGGCTCGGTTCTACTTGGCGATTAGTTTAATTGATTTATTTGGCTGTGTTTACCGTTGGTCATTCTGTTTCTAAAAAGAATTGTGTTATTTATATCGCACCCAAAAGGGGGTTTTATTATCGGGGGGGTTTTTTTTTTTGAATAGTTTGAAACAAAACAACAAAAGGTTTTTGTTTTTTGTCTGTTTTGTCCCGATTCTCAACAAACAATCAACGCCTTTGAGGCCAAGACGCAAAATGCGCGTGCCTACTCCCCAAGGTTTCGCTTCCTGGACAAACTTTACCTTAGTCATTTCGGGATACTCTTCCATACGAATGACCGTTTTGATGTTCCTTCCTTTTGCGCCTACAGAGCGATGCTTTTTGTGGAGCTTTGTGACGAGTCATTGGCGGGAAGCTTTTTGCTTCATTGGAGATCTTTTAGTAACAGTGGTTCTTATTATACCGTAGACTTCTTCAGGGATTTAAGCTTCAACACGTGGCGCCACTTCTTCGATCGCTACTCCACGTATATTGTGTCTTTGGGGTAAGCAACCAGGAATCGGTCAGTTTGAAGGTCATCTGCGCTAGAAGATTTCAACGATGCACGATAATGCCAAGGGAAGGCTCCAGATCTAAATGGAAGATAGCCACAACCGTTACCAGTGAAGGGAGGAAAAAAGAACACAAAAACGCAAAATGTCCCTTTGGCGTAGTGTAGTTTGACCCGATCGCTTCCGCCTGGGGGCGAATGAAATTTATTACGCTTTGTGTGATATTGCCGATTAGAATAGAACGCCACACACACGCACACACCAACATTGTTTACCGTTGCGTTCTGACCGTTATGCCTTTGACCAATGCGGGAAAGAATTTTCAAACGAATAGCATTAGTTCGAACATTCAATCGTGACTGAAGATCGGGACCGGGAAGTGGGAGACGGTACTGTACGAGAATGTACCACGTGTGTTTCTCCCCTCCAGCAAAGAGGCATTGATTTCCCGATCTCTAACGGTACGCTCATGCTACGATCGTTAATCAAAAATTCATCCACGGAAGAAATGCACCGATCAAGATCGATGCACCAACGAGCGTTGCATCGATGCAGCAACGTGCCGCAACGCGGAGGGTGAAAGGTACAGTGTCCGTTACGGAAGCGGAATGGGAGATGTAAATTACAGTTAGAAGCCCGGGCGGCTTGGGTCACCCGCAACCTTGACGATATTTTGCAAGATCGCTCGCTTCCAGTCAGCGGACACATCCATAAAAACGGTCGCCCTCGGGCGGCCACCACCACCATAAACGGACCATTCTTCCGAAATGTTGTCGGTTTTTCGAGACCCTGGCAGGTGGAAGGGCAGGGACTACCCGTGCTCATAAAAATAAATTACAACTACTATACCCATGTGCACGTTCACAGGGCGGTCCTTGAAATGGCTGGATGGGATGCGAATAGGCGAAACCGGATCGAGCAATTGCTTGTGGCGCGTTTTCTATGGCCAACACCTTGAGATATATTTAGATTCTAAATACCATCCCGAAAATATTCGTTTGGATCGAAAGTGATCATTAGTAGGCAAGCACGAACTGATCGTGCATTTTTCGTTGTAATGTAGAGGTTAATATGAAGTCGTTAAAATATTACAATTATTGAAGTATTAATTAAAGTTGTAGAAAAATATTTTAGAAAAATATTTAAGAAATATATGAAGCTTAGCTTGTATGATTGTAACGTCTTAACCAATCAACGATAGAACTCGGCTGATTTACTGATAAAAACTGCGCTTAAACCAAATCAGTTTAAATTGACGAGTACGACACAGAAACCGGTTGCGCACAACCTGGCTTTATGCATCTCACACTACGAACGTACTTGTACTTTTCGTACACACATCCGCATGGCGCCCTGGCACGCCATTCCGTTCGGTGCACCACGTTGCACACAGCTCTAACACCGTTTGACGCGCTCTAAACCGTTCGTTCATGCGTTCGTGATTGCGATCTTCAGGTCGTGACCTAGGTCATAACCCCTACCTTTGAAACAGGTGCCGATCGTGCCACTCGACCACCATAGAGCATGTATCATAACGGACGGGATTATTAGGCAAGCAAAACATCGCTCCAGTTCCGGTCATTTCGCACATGTTCCAAAACCGAGACCTGCAATCAAATATTGGAATTCCCTGTCGCTCGATATTGCGTCACTTTGTAGCGCTCTAGTGTACCGATTGATTGCTTTTGGAGCAATGGTTAGATGTTGTGTGTATTTCCAATTTAGCAAATCCATTCACTTTCGTGTATTGGGTGATCGTTGATGACCGATGTCATCTGTTTGATGGACAACGTTCCACGCAATGTAATGATCGTTCCGAATAAATGTGAAGGTTCAGTGAACGATCGGTGCATTGACGTGATCCTTTGCCAACATTAGTGCTACCACCGCCGTTAACCTTTTTTTTTGTCCGGAAGCTGCGGAAATAGAACAGCATGTTTGGAGCTGAATAATTTATCTCGTGCAAATTTGTGTTACTGTTTTATCTGTGTGTGTCTTTACGTTAATCTAATTACTCCGATGTTCGCATGCTTGGTTTACGCGATATTAACGCGGGACAAAACGTTTTCGTCACTTTTGGTTCACATCATTGCTAATTGTTACGCATTAACGCTATAAATACTATGCTTCCTGTTATAAATTAACAATACCTTACTTTCCACCTCGTAAATAGCACACTCGAAGTAAAAGTGAAAAACTAAAAGCGATTCACACTACGAACAAACGCCGTTCATCTTCCGTCAGAATGGATCTTCTCGTTCGTACGACTTGGGTATTTACAACGAAGCGTTTCAAAAATTTACTCCTCATTCCAAGGTAATTGACATGGTGTGATTGCTGTAGGAAGTTAAATGTTTTATGTAATTTGTCAAATATTTTGGGGAAATGTGTTACTTTTACTTGCGTTTGCGGGTGCTTCATGTAAATACGGTTTGCGCGAAATAAACGGACATTAAAATTTCAAACGGTGCCGGTTCGTACGGGCGAAAGTGTGAAATCTTTCCATCGCTGTGCAACTGTCAAACTTCGGCTCGCCAATCGCTCCGTGTCATTTGCAGCGCTGAAGCAGATGCTATATACAGAAAGCTGTGTCAAATCGAATTCTTCTAGCGGTGCAGAAACACGGTCAAACTCGGTTCGCAGCTCGATGAGAAGGAAGATCGACCGTGTGTTGACTACCGTTGTGCGTGTGTGTGCGTACTTGTGGAATAGGAAAAGGTGCAATAATAATCACTATCGACGTTTGCATAAAACTCAAACTAAAGTGCATGCTGGTGAAATTGGTGTGCTTCTCGCTGCGAATACCCTACGGATCGGGGCAACGTCTCCGAAGTGTGCTGCTAGCTTGATTGTTTGGGTAGTTCTGTTTTTTTTTCGTCCCGAAACAGTTCCCCTGTTTCTACGCAGTTTGTGCAATTTCGATGTAATAGCGGACATTGTAAGGACACGCAGGATAACGCCTGCCACCGATTGCGTGGGACTGTGGGAACGGTTCACTTTTTCGGTGCCAAGCAAATGTGCATCTTTTACCCGTACCGCCAATTGAATGGTGTAATCATCTGTTGTTTTGTTGCAAATAGGATTACGGGTATAGCAAACGATCGAATTGCCTTATCATGCGATCCTTGCCGGAAGTTAGAAGAAAAAAGCACCACACTCATCCCAAAACTAACATTTCATCGATCAAACATCATGGAACCATAATTGCACGGGCGCAAGTAAATGTTTACAGTTCACCTTACATAAAAACTTCCCACCCACACACGCTCAGGCCCTGGGTAGATTGGTTTACCTTGACCTTCGAATTCTGTAGATCCTGCCAATTTTATAACTGCCATATTAAAAGAAACAGTTTTTAAGCGAAACATTTTGTTTCGGTTCCCAAAAAGGGTATATGTGCTGCCTTACATTACTCCAAATAATTATTTTTTATGAAGTTGTTTCATAAAAAAAGGTAATATGAGATTGTGTTGAACGTACACACAGGCATTCGGATTATTGACATGGCCAATTTTTGGTCTCTACGTGATCGTGATCGACACGATTCAACACTTTCACTGGGTTGGGGTTTTTAAAACACAACGTCCGTTAACGCCTGGTTGTTAATTTGCTAAATTATCACTTTGTCTCACTCCGATGCGTACCAAAGGTGCGGACGAACATTCAGGAATGACTTTGAAAACACATGCGTTAAGCGAACGTTCAAAGAAATAGGAAACAATTTGACTATTTTCATCGGGAAGTTTGCTTACTTGTTGTTGCTTACAAACCGGATCAGATTCGGGCGGATCCACACAAACAGTACAGCGATCCGTCTACGTCTGCTAGACGTTCGTGGGCCTATCGATAATTATTTGCATATTTTAAGCAAAAGATGTTGTTTACCTTTTTCATAGAAAGTCGCTCCGATCGTGATAAAGCCGTGGTATACTTTAAACGGGGGTCACTGAATAACATTACTAGCGCAGATCTTACGGGAGGATCTGCACATAGATCATCTACAACCACACCCCCCCTACCGTGGTAAGGTAGAATATGCGCGTACGCTATCATAGATCATCCAGAACCGTGTTTGGTACGTGTTCGTCTAGCAGTGCGATCATACGGTTAGTGTCGGTTTGGTTGTCGAAGAATTCGGACATTCGCACAGTCCAACAATGCTAGAACCGGGCAGTGAAATTCATCTTACCGAAAAACCATCCTCCGTCCGTGGGGGTGTGCCAATGAATGGGGCACTGAAGAAAAGTCATCTACAGCGGGTGATGCTGCAAAGGTAGTGGGCGCTTACCACATACTGTAGTTTTAATTGTGTTCGTCCCATCATCAAAAAAACATTCAGAGTCGTAGGATTTGCTTTGTAATAATGTGCATCGTTTCTTTCGTTTTTATGTTTCTCATGTAGAATGGGATCGTTCACGTCAGCACCACAAATAAAAAATGTGGATTATCAGGATGATAAGCTGGAAATTACCGATGGTATGTCCGTACCGGATCTCGTCGAATACTGCCGGATAGCACGCGGTGAAGATCGGCCTCCGCTGGTTAAGCGCAAATTTCTCAAACCAGTCGATCACATAAACAGAACCGATCTTACGGATGGATTCAAAATGCTGCACCTAGATTCTATATCCAAGAGTAAGTGAGAATAATGCCCAATGCGTATGGAAATGAATAGGAAGTCTAATTGAAGCTTCTTTTCCGTTTTTAGCATGCAGTGAACCATCGCTGATCGCTTCACAGCTACGAATATTCCAGTGGAACATGCTCTCACAAAGTAAGTGATCCTCAGAATAGGGTTTAAATAGATCTTCTTTATTGTTGGCGTTGTTGATTGACGCTATCGTTCTTTTTTTTCTTGTAGCGCTCGGTATGCACAATGACGGATTCGTACGATGTCCGATGGAAGCACTAACGTGGGATTGCCGGCGATATCAACTCATTGAGGAAATTGTACAAAACGATCCCGATATCATCTGTCTCCAGGTATGAATAGGCAAGATTGCTCTAGAAAACGCTTGCAATCGTTCGGAAAAGTAACAATTAGTTTTTTTTTTTTTTGTATGTTTTGTGTCTTGTGCAGGAAGTGGATCACTTTAAATTTCTGCAAAAGATACTCAGCACACAAAACTACGAAGGTGTGTTCTTCCCCAAACCGGACTCGCCCTGTTTGTACATCAATGGTAATAACGGCCCTGACGGATGTGCCGTGTTTTACAAGAAGGATCGTCTAGAGATGGTTAACCATTTCACGCGCGTGTTGGAGGTGTGGCGTGTGCAAAGCAATCAGGTGGCGATAGCGGCTGTTTTGCGAACGCGTGATACGCGCCAGGAAATTTGCGTCACCACGACACATCTGAAGGCAAGGAAGGGAGCGCTGCTGTCGAAGCTACGCAACGAGCAAGGGAAGGATCTGCTCTACTTCATCGATGGTGTAGCGGAAAACCGTCCAGTGATTCTGTGCGGTGACTTTAATGCTGAACCGATCGAACCCATCTACAGTACGGTGCTGAACTACAAACCACTCGGATTGGCTAGCGCGTATTCGGAGCTGCTGGCGGAAGAATCGCAGGACGAAAATAATCAGAACGCGCTAAACATGAAACCGGGCGAACGGTGTAGCCGCAGCAGTATTGGATCCGCGCACAGTATCAACGACGAGTGTGGACTCTCCAATGGTGTTAGGACGAAAGCGGAACAGTCGGCCGCATACGAACCACCGTACACGACGTGGAAAATTCGCGAAGAGGGAGAAGTATGCCATACGATCGATTATGTGTTTTATTCCAAGGATAAGCTAACGGTAAGCTATCTCATCTTTTCTCAACAAGAAACCAGTACAGTAGAAATAATATCCACCATTTTCTTGTTTTTCCGAATACATTGCAGGTAAAAAACTGTCTTATGTTCCCTTCCGGCGAGGAAATCGGTATCGATCGCACTCCAAGCTTCCAATATCCTTCCGATCATTTTTCGCTGGTGTGTGACATCGAACTAAAGCCTACGACGGATGATATTCAACCGGACGTTAGTAACTCGATACCGAACCATCAGCTGTAGTTATGCGCACGTTCCGATAATTACGTGCCGAAACGGATCAGGTTCCACATGAAAGTTGGTTCCGGAATCTATTTCTTCCATCTAAAGCCAGGCGGCCGTCAGATAGAGAAACCTATGGAATTACCTAAAGTGTTTGTGCGCGTGTGAGTGGTCACTTAGATTAGGGCTTTTAGTTTTATTTTTGTGATAGCTACTGTGATCGTGTAAACAATGCAGTGCATAAAAGGTGTCAGACACAGGATTAAGCAACCAGGCAGGGTAGGATTTAAGTACAGCCGACGTAATGTGTTTGTTTTTGTTTTGTTCTGGTTTTCATTGCATTGGACCTTTCCTTATTATTGTACCTTTAACATGTATTTTCTTTTGCCATATCAACTGTGTGTCCGGTTAAGAATTCCGTTTCGTTGTGTTTGTTTCTACTCTCAGACGCAAACATCACATAAAAAAGTGCAAATGGCCACGAAACGTCCCCCCCATTATTGGTGGAGGTTACCACGTAACCTCTCGCTACAAGAATCATTGGAACACGTAAAACGACAGCAAAACAATGAATTAAAAATAACTCCACTTTCGATCCACTTCTTCGGCATGGCTGGGGATGAAATTGGTGTACAAAATATCCGCGTATATTTATAACCAGAAGATATAGTAGCATTAGGCGCCGAATACTAATTCCCATTATGAAGATGAGCACATTGAGAAGATTGTAACAGAGGCGGAAGAAAATTATATTTTCATATCACTTAGCAGTGGAGACGGATGCTGACCTAGTAGTGTGTAACGGTAATAATCTATTTATAATAAAAACGTAAATATAATTGTTGCTTTCGGTATTTATTCTTTCCTGCCACTAATGTCCATCGTCGAGTCTGGGTTTGGTCGCGTGAATATATCCTTTATTGTTGGTGCATCTGCACCGCTTAAAAGCCTACCACGCAGACATGGTAGAGTTTATTTCAACGAACACTTCCACTGCTGTAACGATGCAATCAGAACCGGTGCGTTGTGAGTGATTGTACAAAGCTATCCGTATCGTCGGCTCTACGAGTAACGCGTGTGCGTAACGCTTGGCGTTTGTATGCAAATCTAAATCTACTCCAAAATAGGCTTCTTTGTCGTACGTCCCAATCGTTTGAGGTTGCTTTGTGGTTGTTGAAACAAACGTGAGAAAAACTGAATTTCATCTGCGCCACTACACCGAAGAACAGCATTTCTGCGCTTAGTTGTCTGCTTTCCTTAAGCCGATGAGCAGCTAATTAATGCTAACAAACATGTAAGTTGAATATTTGCTTTACAAATCTACAAATGATATGTCACAAATCTTCTTTCTCTACCAGCGTAGCGGCAGGCCAGTCAGCACAAAAGGAACCACACTGCCGTTGGATCGTACCGCCATGGCGGAGCGATCGCCCTCTCCATAAGGAAGCTTTAGTGCACAACCGTCTTCTGTAGGGAAGATGACTACAAATAGTTTGTTTCTGGTTTCGTTAGTTTTCCTGTAAGTTGTTCGCTTTAGCGGCATACGGCGATCTGGTCCTAACACCGAGAGCTTCCCGTGCTTGGGGCATATAATTCTTGTTGTGCAGGTGGTTTAGTTGGGATGAGGATTACATGAAGCTAAGAATAATGTCTCGTACGCTCGTGTACGTGCCCGCCACCAGACCGATGATACCGAAGATGATCAATATGATGTCCTTCCAGAGTGTAATCTTACCCGGACCCAGCTTGTCGGGCCACAGCACACAGATCTCCATAATTGCAGGGAAAGCAATGCCCAGCGCGGACAGACAGAATGCACCGAACAGCGAAATGAACAGGCCCAAACGAGGGATGGCAACGGCCAGCAGGACTGTTGGAGTAAGAAGACACACAATTAATGAATGTTTTTCAAAATTACTTTCCAAGAATCAGTTGTTTTTGCTACTTACAAGTAGTTATGACGACAACAATTCGAACCAACATCTCGTATACCAGCTTGTTGTTGGAGTCACGGTACTTCTCCACCAGATAAACATTCCAGATAATATCGACCGGTACGTAGCATTGCAAACCGTACGAGATGAAGATGGCCACGGCGAACAGAATTCTTATCGATTGGGACATACTGGAGAAAGAATAGAGAACAGCTCGTTATTATTATTTGCCTCAAGTCCTCATGTTTGCCAAGACCTCATATCCTCAGAAAATAGGGAAGATATTCCGGATATAGTTAGCAGGAGAATCTTAGGAAGGAGAAGAGGAAGAAAGCCGAAACGGAAGGCAGATCCAATGTCACAACGGTCAGGGAAAGCATTGAAATGTCTGAAACAAGCTAAGAGAGGATCGTTTGAGCCCGATCGACGAGCAGAGCTCGTCAAAGGTAGACGGGGACGAAGCGTTAGAGCGCCGATTACTCAAAGAAGCGGTCCAGAAATCAATACGCCTTTAGCCTGGGAACGATTGAATTCCAGTAATGGAAGATCCAGTAGCTCCGAGTTGAGCAGAGTGACACTGGAGGATTCACACTGGAGCGATCATTCAGGCGCCTAATCGCACCTTCGCAACTCGGGCAGCCTAGGCAAGGCCAGAGGAGCTCCATACAACGCTGGCATGCGGATTGAATGTCGCAATGAAGTATTTTTAAGGGAACTCAGAAAACATTAATTTTATAATTCCAAGGTACCAAGACACGCAGATCTGATCTAGCTTGAGAAGTGGTTATTAAAACGAAAAACGGGGAACGAAAAAAGTATAGAACATGCCCATTTATCAATACAAAGGTTAAGGAAGTTTGAAACACATCAGGAAGATAGATAATTGGAGAGAGGAAATGTTGAGGACATTCGACATACTGGCATCAGGGATTGGCAGAAACCAACACTTACATTTCCTCCTGTGGTAGATTAAGCGTTATGCTGCCGGCCGATTCAGCACCATACTTCAGATAGCCCAAGAATCCCATGCCGGCATAGAGGAAGACAATCACTATCATGCCCACGTTAAGTACTCCGCAAGTTCCGCCAAACGATTTCGGTGTCGCCATATTGTTTTCCAGTGCTATAATCTACAGAAAAGTGTTAGGGAGGAAAATGCGATTAACAGAAAATTCAAACGTGGCACAGGAGTTTAACTCAAATTTACCACTCCAACTGCTTCCAGTGCAAACAACGTGGTACCGAAGAAAAGAGGGAATTTACCCAGCTCGGCTATGGGCTGACGTTCGGAGATCGGTGGAATGTCATCCAGAATGTAGGCCAATATTAATCCGATACCTGTGGATTGGAATGAAACAGTTAATTGAGCATGCTCTACGGAAAGATGAGATGTTTCTCAATGTACTAACCGACGAACGTGATCAAGTTGGCCAATGTTGAGAAAGGTGCCAGAACCTTAAGGTTGCGTATCATGTTGATGCCTATCAGTGGTACGAGAAGTATCAAGCAATGGATTTTCACATCTAGCTCCAACCAATAGTAGTCAACTAACTGCAATGGAATGGACAATATCAAACAAGTTGGAGTGAAAAAAATCTACAAAAACAAAATACCCAGAATGAAACATACCTGCTTAATGTTGGTCGCTACAAACACTATGTACACGCAGCAGATTCCCAGCTGATAGACGATCATGAAGCCATCAACGATAACACTGGAATTTAGTGTGGAATGTAATGATGCCGTTTCGAAGCAAATCCGTCCAACCAGTCCTACAGAAACACTTACACAGCGTATGGTGCGAATGGTCGTAAACATGCCGGGCCCTCCTCGAGTGCGATCTTCATCGAGATGGGATAGGTGAGAATCGGTACCCGATGACGCTTGCACAGCGCGTACTGTGCCTGGACGAGCACGTGCAGGCAGTACGTACAGAGGATGCCGATCAGGACCGTGTTAACGACACCGGAGATGTAGCCCGCATTGTAGAACGCTTGCGGCATCGCCAGAATGCCCGTGCCGAGCGATCCCTTTAGCAGGTGAACTAACGTTTCAAAGTTACTGCAATAAATGGAAAAAGTACGTGACGCGTTACGACACTGGTGACACTGGAAGAGGTTACACCACGTGTACTCACGTCGTCGGGTGTGGACGGTTTCGATGCAGATGCGGATCATAACTCTCGTCTACGATCGTATTGCCATTGGAAGCAAATATTTGCATGTCCACGCTTGTGCCCTTCTTGGAGGGACTTCCACCGCCCGAGCTGCTCATCTTGGGTGTGTTGGGTGGTGTACTGGGATGCTGGCTGTGCACTCACCGTACTTGTAGGAAGAAGTACCTCTCACCGCAAGAGTTCACTGCAATTGAACACAAATCAGTCAGCGTTAAGTGAACTCAATTGCAGCTCGTTTGTTAGGTTTGGTAGGTAGGTTGGGTTTTTTTGTATTCCATTATTTTTGCTATGCCTTGTCACGCTTGATTACACACGAAGCAGAGAACTTGGGGGATGATTTTTGTGCCAACTTGCTCTGAAACTCGTTGCAATATTACACGCAAGCTCACGCGTTGCAAATGGAATTGCTTGATGTGAATAGAACTGTGGAGAGTGCACATTGTGGTGATGCGGCATTCCACTGCAATATCGCATATTTTGACCCCAAGGGACAACTGGTTAAAGTGCGGCACGTGGGTCCGCTGCTCGAAAAGAAATGCTTCTGTTGATTTGGACTAGAATAGTATCCTAGAGATCTGCCGTAGTTAGAATAGTCAACGTCAACGGTATCGATCGTGTGAAGATCGAGTACCGCACCACAAATCCATCACTTGGAAAGTAATAAAGAAATAAATGCTTATCCTCCTTGACCTTGTACCGGTAAACATTCCTCACCCTGTCGTAAACCAAGAAAACAGTCGTAAACTAAGAAATTCAATTTAACTCATCCTACCCCAAAACTGCACTCTGATCAGCACAAATGGGCAAAGGTGGATCGATTAGGTCATCGGTGCAAAGATTCCTCGCTGCAGACACTCGATGCTCTGCTCACATATGTTACTGTGTGGTTTTTGGCAACCGTTGGCAACTGTCCACCGACAAGCACTAAAAGCACTTTCCCCCCGATTTGCCGGTTTGCAACTACCACCGAGCGGATTGTAAAGCCGGCTCAAATATTGATGCTAATTGAAATAGATTAACCAACTACCCGCAGGAAAGCGTAAGCGTGAACAAAGGTATGTGGAAGGGGGAAGGTGGGAAAGGCAGGAGATAGTAACAAAAGTAAACGCGCGCTAACTGTAATGCCATCAGTGCCAAAATTAACTTCAATGTCGGCGATGCAATGTGATTTTGCTTGAACCTGCAACACCCACCCGGTTCGGGCTTGTTTGGGCGGTGAGTCGGGAGGGTTTATCAAACTAGAAACATTGTGAAAAGAAATTGACCCCTCTTGGATACACGCCGTGCTATGGTTCGGTAGGAAACGGGTGTGGCAGTTTTGCAATTGGATACTTAGTATAGATTTACCAGATGAGATGCTCTTCACAGTGTACAATGTATCACGTTAGGTAAGAGGGATATTTTTCCTTTATTTTAATGATGTTACTTCTAGATTTAAGATTCAGTCCATAGTTTTAGGTCATATATCCGATATATGACCGTGGATGTAGCGGCGCCAGTCTTCAAAATGGTAGGACCGAGGTTCAAACCCCATTCGGACCGTTTCCTTGTAGTTAGGAATTACTATCCAACTACTAAGTAGGCCTATCCCTTCCATCTAAGCCCATTATATGGCCGGCATGACTGGATAGGTCGTAACGCCGAGCAAGAAGTACATATCTTTAATGTTGAAGCAGCCTGTTGAACTAGTCTGAAGTGGAAAACCATGTTGTAGGCTGTGACCAGTACTGAACGGTTATGGATAAAGTCGTAATGCCCTGATTTCGGTTTAGAAGTACCGTGTTCTCTTCTTTTTGTGTATTTTAAATATGCTAGTGATATGTTCTTTCCTCTCAATCAATTGTCTGGGTATAAGGAGGGACTCATCATCTTCAAAAAAGTGGTCGATCTTAAAATCCTGTGGTCGATGCTATATCTTCACAGATCTTCACATGACTAGCTCTATCTCAATCAAATCCGGACCATTTCCCGTTCAGTTAAGTCTACCACAATTCCCAACGTCGTGGTATCGTTAAGTCTCATAAACTATAATATGGCCAAAATAGGTCGTTATTCCAAGAACACGAGATATCTTGGAATATTCTAAAACTAAACAATATTCTCATTGAAGCTCTCTGCAAAACAACCGTTCGGAGACGACACCTGTAGATCTGTTATCCACAATTTCCTCCTTAGAAACTTTGTTGTACCATCATTTTACCCCAACCAACACTGATTTAATCACTCCCTACTATCACTAATTCCACCCGTTACGCAATTGACGTTTAACGCACCAGTAAGTGACGGATGGAGACAAATCACTGGGACACTAAACTTTCCACTCCACTACGAACACGATTTAAATCCAGCACAATGTTGCTTCACTTCCGCTTACGACGACGGTCGTCAGCTATCTGAGCGCAACACGGGGAACGTTTACCGGGTTTGTGCTAAGAATGGCTTGGACGAAGAGTCGATGAAGCTGAACCCGAAGGTAGGGATGAAGGGTTCGGGTTGAAAGACGCTTTTAAAGCACACGTTGGACGAAGTGGCAACAGGCGTGTCAGTTTGATCGAGACCGAGCCGTGCCCCCGCGTACTAGTCGGTTGGTTAAGGATGGGACGCGAGACAACACGGGATGCTGGCCGGTTGGCTGTTTGGTGACGATAGTGTGATAGGTGACGGGGAATGTAAATTGAAAGAAATTGTTTCGTGCGCTTATTGCAATTGTCTTCCGTTGCCACACCAGTTGGTTTCAATTTCTTCGGCACACTGTGTACGTCATTGATTATGTGCGATAGTTGTGGATTCAATTGCAGTACGAAAACAAATAGGACGCATTGCATCTTGCGCCAGTTTGGTTGCACTAGTGACAACCATTACCGAACCTGAAACCTGATGGATGATTGATGTTCTACATACCGCCAATAATCGCTTCAATTGAGCCGAGCAGTGTGAACTATATTTAGGTTCAAGGGGTTGGATTTCATAAGTTTTCTCCACTTCGTGTTTGTTGGCCCTTTTGCCACGCGGTTTCGGTATTTCCGAGAGATGGAACGTGCGCTACTTGTTGATTCTCTTGAGCGACTTTGTGCTGAGGTGTATTGCATCCCTTCAGTCAATACAACCTTGAAGATGATTGTCAGGATAAATAGCGACCTTTTGTTTTAACTTTGTTCGAAGTCACATGAACCGTGTGGGGAAATATTTGGTTCGAATATTGCTGGTGCTTCTAATCATGTCAGGACAAATTTCCTTGAAATCGGGATACAAACAGGATTGTGGTCGATATTGATTGAATGTTGATATTTTAACCTTTATGGAATACTTTATAACGTTTTTATACTTTTCATTGATTTTTGTTTAGTGTGTCTAGTCCTAAACGCTTTAAATTTACCTGTTACTAACTATTGGAGTAGTTAAAAGTTGCACTTTTATTGCCGTATTTCCGATAAAAAAAATGTCTCCCGATCAATATGAGTCTGTTGACATTTGAATAGTTTGACATTTAAATTCACAGCCTTCTTGGGTTGAACTTTGTTCTCTAGCACACAACTCAAGAATACTAAAACCAAAATCGTTTTGTCCGTTTCACAAACTGCCTGCAGAAATTGGATTAATTCATTAATTTGCACACGAAAGCGTGTACCTTTGCTAATTGAAAAATTATTTGATTGTTCCCGTCCAATTAAAACATTGTTTCCTTTTCCGACATTTCTTCCATGTCACAAAATCGGCGAACCAAAATGAAGGACAAATTAAATTGCCATCAAGGTTTGCAGCTGGGAAGCAACAAACGTACGTAGCCGTTCGGTGCCTCGTGATGTTTATTTGATAATTCCCGCCCGAGCTCACGCAAACAACAACAAGCAGGCGTCATATCTCGTCCTCAAATTCGAAACGGTAGCATCTCGTCCCCATCTCGTCCGGGCGCTGCTTGTATTGGTTGAATCTGATTCTTCCTTGCGCAGACACAGGCAGGTATACACAATCCACCCCCACGGTTGGATTTTCACTTCACGTGCGATCTGTTTCTTTTTTGTATCATCTGATTTACGAGAATGAACTTCGTCCTCTGTTTCGCCGCTCGTTATCTTCTTGGACGCCATGACCCCACACTAGGAAGAATTTAGATTTTGCAACATATTTGCGCATCGTTTCACATTCACGTCCAATGATTTCTTCATACAGCAAGCGATTTTTCACCGCACACCACCTAACCAATGTAGCGTGGGATTGTCCCGCACAAACCGCACAACCATCTCCGAGATTAATCTAAATATATTTTCTGCCATCTTTTCATTCACGTGAATTCTGTCCCCCGCCTCCTACTCATGGGCGGGATAAAACATGCTCGCATGTGCCAGGGAACGACTAGACAGCACAAGAGAAGTGGGCGAACGAAAAAAGAAAAAAACATCGAAATGCACTGCAAATGCAGTTGGAAATTATGTAACGTGTCAAACGGGCTAAAGTCCTTGCAGCTCGGAAGCACCACACAAACTAAACCGTCATTCCCACACAACGTTCGCAAAATATCACCGACCATGAAAATCCCCCGGCGGGTGATGAAACTGCGTGGTGAAGATTCCAAGTCGTACCCTGCAGCATGAAAACACCATAAAGTACGCGTGCTTAACGAAGAAAGTAAGGATCGAAACAAATAAACGTAAAATACACACCCCTCGTACGGTTGTTTCGAACCGGAAGCTTCAAGTGCAGTCCGTTTCCCCGGTAAGGGAGGGAGAGAAGAGAAAAACACTTAAAACTATCCGCGTATGTATCCTTTCTCGGTCACCAAGCGGTACGCTGTACAGCCGCACGTAAAATGATGGCGTCGCTCGAAGCGGACGCCTGGTCGTTCGTGAACTGACTGACGCGTGTGCTTTCCGCTCATTCATTCGACGCGTTTCGGTTGTCGGCTGCAAGAGGCCAGAGCATCACGCACACACTTAAAGTATCGCTCGTGATGCACAGTGCTTGCCGTAGTTATCAACCTGTTTGTAGGATCAGTCATTTTCATATCGTATATGAAGCACTATTACATGATTTTGAGGCTAGAACTTGATGTCATATTAACAATTTAAAATATGAAAAGAATTTAAAAACATGCAAAGCGATAATAGATAATGGTGGTAGAAAATATTGTACATTCTAGCTTTGCTGGGAAACAATACTCTTGTGATAGATGCTCGTCGATTGCATACACAAAGGCGCAAATTATTGTTTTTCGTAAAGAGATGTTCACATTAGTTGATTTACAAAATAACATTTACTTGATTTTAATTATTTCTTTTAACATATTTCTTGCTTCCTTGACTTGTATTAATTCGCAACAGAATCGTCAGTGTTGCATACGAAGGGAACGATCCAGATTGGAGTTTTACTGTCCAATGCATGTTGAGTTTTGTAGTACACACGTGATAATTATTATAGTAACAATGACCAAAACTTTATTCGTTTTTTTTATAAAGCGCTTTAATTTTATGTTCAAAATTATATTTCGTATATATATATATTTTTTTTAATTTGCTGTTGATGAAGGAGATATTAATTCGTCCTTACTTCAGCACAGCATATACAGGAATTGGTACCCTTCAGAGAAAAATAACTTGGCAAACTGAAACAGAAATGTATGCATTAATGCTTATTAATTATTCAGGCGACAGACCTAAAGATCCCTTCAAACAATTTACACGATTACAACAGACAGATGGACAGACAGAAGTAACGTATGCTACTGATAATATTGCTATGGGCAATTCCAGGTCCAACCAAATTACAGATAGAATTAAACTATCGACGTATCAAGAGGAGAGTATCCAACGAGCTAAAGTACGTACCACTATTGTCAATCCCCCTCCATATTTCGGGGGCAAAGCGATCTGGCAGAAGCACACCAAATTTGTTGTAGTTTGCTGCTACATTTGTGCTAACATGTTTAGAGGATGCAAAAGGTATTTTTTTCTCGTTTTTTCCATGTCAGTCCATTGGTGTCATGTGCAGTTTAACTAGTATTGAACATATTTCAGGATATTATTGTTCTTTCAAACATTTTTTGATGGTTATATTTTGCGCTAATTTTTTAAATAATATTAATAATTTTTATGAAGATCCAATGATTGTTTAATGAGCTCGTATAAAAATAAAATAAATTATTGGAAGAATACCTTCCTCTGATATGGTTAATGTTTCCAAAACCTATGTGGTATGTAAAAACAACTGCAAAATAGAGAGATGTGATACACCCACGATTAAATGTGAGCACATGCAAAATAAAACACAATAACCCAAAATACTACTTATTATTGTTTCTTTAAAATACTAGTTTATTGCAGTTTCACTTACGCTATGTACACAACTTTGCAAATTACTGTTTCATCATTTTGCTTAGCTTAGCTTGTCTTACAAGATAGATACGTTCGTCCTGGTGGGCTTCATGTGCATAAACCACCGCTTCACAGTTGCGATCGTTGCGATCATAGGGAACATCGAATGAATGTGCAAGGATACCTCTTAAAACAAAAGCACATCTGACAGTAATGATTGAACAGCTGACGGCAGATAAGCATAGCCTGTCACACATGAAGATCAGGCGATCTGGAGCAGCATGGTAGTACATAGTTCAACGGCTACACCTAACGCTTTGCCTTCTCAACGCATTTTGCATAGGAATGGTTATGGCTTCAACAATTATCTTCTTTCATTTCCTACCAAAAGTTTTACCCTGTCTCTTTCTCTCTCCCTCACGGACCGCTTACATTCCACGCTCCAAAGTGCACTTTCTCTCTGTCGCCAGGTGCGTTGTTTACGTGTCGAATAATACTTATTTGCAATGATGGAGTGAAAAGATGGCGAATCAATACTTCATGTTGGTGGCGGATGTTGATTTTCGCTGCTCGCTGATTGCTAGCGCACACAGCCGCACAAGCCTCAATCGTCGTGCCCGAAGGTGTGAATGATTTCGATCATGCTGGTCGAGGTACCGATCACTAGACCCAGTATGGCAATCACACCGATAATGCTGTTCTTCGTGACCATCCACACCTTCGCCATGCCCTGCCGATGATGCCAGTATGTGCAGGTTTGTATCAACGCAGGGAATGCAATGCCCAGGGCAGAAAGACACAGGGCTCCAAATAGCGAAATGAAGAGTTCCAGGTTGGGAATGGCCACTGCTAACAGGACTGTAATCAGACGAAACGCATTAGATGAGTACGATCGCTTTGTACTAAAAAGATCTTTGTACGTACATGTGATTAACACCAGCACCGTTCGTGCGATGTACTCATAAAATACACTTCGTGGAGAATCGCCCAGGTTCTTCTTTAGGTAATCGTTCCAGGTGATATCAATCGCTACGTAACACGCCAGTCCGTGGGTGATGTAGATGGCAAAGGCTAACATTCCCTTAACACACTGTGCCAATCTGTGAAATACAATTAAATTAGTAACTCAATTCTTTGAACATGCAATGATGGTTGAACACTACTTACATTTCTCCCTCTGGCAGATTAAGCGTAATGGATCCTTTGATAGCTGAACCGTAGTTCAGATAGCCGAAAAAGCCCATTCCAACGTACAGTGTGACGATCAGGATCATGGCTTTGTTCAGCACACCAAAGTTACCGCCGAACTTTTTCGGAGTTTTCATCTCGTTTTCCAATGGCAGGATCTACAAGATCGATAGTGTTATGGGTAACTATTTTGCCCGTACATCGTACCACAACCTTTCGGTTTACTTACCACACCGATAGCTTCCAAAGCAAACAGCACAGTACCGAAGAAGAGCGCGAAACCGCTCATTGTACCGACTTTGTCGCGATCCTCGAACGAGATGGGCTCGCGGAAGATGTAGTACAGGATGATGCCGAACGAGACGAGCGTGACAAAATTAGCTATCGTCGAGAATGGTGCCAAGAATTTCAAATTCCTAACCTACACAATGGGAAAACCGGCAAGCACACGTGGGATAGGATTAGTATGGTTTTTAGTACAACAGCTTGGACAGCAAGCACTTGCAAGCGTTTACCCACCCAGTTGATCAGGATGAGTGGCAGAAGAATGATCAGCATGTACAGCCGCACATCGGTGTCCGTTTCGGTGTAGTAGTCAGCAATGGCCTTAATGTTAGACGACACAAACACAACGTACACGCAGCAAGTACCGAGCTGGTAGATGAGCAGAAACACGTTTACTATGTGTCTGCAAGGAACATAACAGAAAGAAAGCATTGGTATTAAGAACCGAATGCTAGTGCAAGGTGTGACAAACTCACATGATAACTTTGGATAAAGGCTTAAGCGCATCCGGTCCCTCGAGAAGCGCAGTTTGTGTAACGGCCGGATAGTTTAGGCTCGGTACTCGTTTCCGCTTACACAGCTCGTGCTCCGCTTTAATCAGCAGATGTATACAATAGGTACAGAGTAGCCCAATCAGCAGCGTACCTACAACGCCAACTGTCCAACCGGCATGATGGAAAGCGTTAGGCATGGCCAGAATACCAGTGCCGAGGGAGCCCTTCAGGAGATGAATCAGCGTCTCGTTGTTTGTCGTCGGATGTTCAACGTGTCGATGCTGGTACGGATCGTACTCCGTCTCTAGTCCGGGTTTCTTCTCCTGGATCTCCAACGTGTACATGTTGGGATCGATAGTCTTCGCCTGGGGTGGTTTCTTGCTGCAAACGGGCGACAAAGAACAAAGGGACACGTTTTTCAGTACCAAACGCTACACCGAACACCTTTGACCGATTGTGCAACACTTACCCATTGATTGCCTCGTCGCCGACGAACGCGGTATTGGTGTGGCCTTTATCCACCGTCATCGTAAAAGACTGCAAAAATAAGAGCAACAGAAGCAACGCCTAATTAGCATCGTTGGTAAAGGCTGATTATCACTTATTACCGGTCGGGTTGGGGCTAATGAGAGAGGAATGCTGATGAGTTGCACAGACGAGTCGATGGGACGGTTAACAAAAGTGTCCACCAATAAGCTATGTTTTGTACTAATTACAAAAATAAACTCTGGAAGTTTTGGAGCTGCATCTTTGCGATCGTAAAATCTTACTACGGTGCAGGGTAAATATTTTGTTGCGATATTTGCATGTGCCGAAAGTATAAATGACGCTTCCACGAAGCTGTAGGGAAATTAATATAAAATTTGTTGTAAATATTTATTCGCAGTGATCCCGAAAAGGTAGTGATAATAGCGTCGATCTCAGATATGTATACGGTAAGCTCGGTAATAAGTTTTTATTAAAATCATTTTCCGATGCATGCGCTGACTGCATGATCTGGTAGAATGAAGTATAATGAGTGAAATAGACGAGATGAATTCCGAAGCATTTCAAATTAGATTGACAATTATCAACGTCTCTTGGGAATTAATGGTGGATGGAGAACTTTCAGAACTCTCTGCTACTATCAGGAGTCTGCGCCAAAAGGTATGAATTATCTTGTCTACTCTTGTACCTTACGCTTGAGAGGGTGGAAGCTTAGAGGGACCTTTTCTTTAAGTCCATCTAGATCTTGGCATACACTAAAGACAAACACGTCATTACTTTACATGTTTTCTACTTAGTAGACGCCAATCAGAGGATCGCAAAGATGGCGGAACACTATGGGGTGAACATTAAAGAGATAATCCTGACCAACGCAGGAATGACGTATGGGTCACAGCGGATCACACCGTTGAAGTCGTTTTGATTTTCATCAACCCCGATTCTAAGGTTAGTACCGACAATAAAACATAACATAAATTTTGAGATTCGTGCTATGGTGTTGGCCTCCAACCGGTCTAACTACAGTCTAAGAAAACTTCTTTACTCACAGCACCCAATGTGATAGTTGAAGCTAGGGTTATTTAGAACTTATTTTGTTCCTATACTCAAACACGCCTCTGAGACTATTTTAAGATGAGACGACTATTAAGTAACAAATTACATTCGCCGAGCTTCGATGGGCTGGTCTCCATGGGTGATGTGTGATAAACCTAAACTGAAATCGAGTGATGGCGTAGATGTGTCCACCATGAAGGCGTGGTCATTAGTTCAGAAGGCGCGGACAATGGCTTCCGAATGGAAGCAGTTTAGATTACTTCTTCTTCTTCTTCCATGGCTCTACAGAGGTCTTGGCCTGCCATTCCAGGCTTTCGTGACTTGAATGTATTCGCAAAAGGATAGTCATTCGTACGTGGGGGGAAACGGTCCGAATGGGTTTCGAACTTCGGCCCTGCCTGTTTGAAGACCGGAACCGCTATCTCCGAGATGACTTCTACAAATGGCCATATTGGTTTATCACTTGCAACGTCGAATAAGGAATTATGCAAGTGAGCAAGTCCTTTGAATTATAATTATCTTTGTAGGTAGTGCACCTGTAGGTAGTGTATCTTTGTACGAAGTTGCAGGAATAAAAACATTTTTTTTAATAAATGTTTAATGCTAAATATTATGATGCCATTTACCATCAGTCTGTAATTGTTCGATCGTTCTTTTATGCGAATCAATCTATCAATTTTACAACAAAAATTTGAAGCTTTTCTAGCTTTTTATTCTCAAAAAAATGCATCTTGGACGATCCTATATGAATTGTTTGCTTTAATTGTTACAATCTCATAAAAGAGGTCATCAATGAAGTTAATTGTATCACTTTATTACGCCAATAAAAAAACAAATCATACACAGTAAGCTAACAATGCTGTATTAATCGTATCGTCGGTTTTTACCCTATGTGCTGTTCTTCTGTGATAGATGTTATCACTAAAAACCTCCCGAAACCCTGACGGGGTACAATCAGAGCTGTCGTATTTTATCTATTCTACCCCTGTTTGGTAACCTTCCATCAATGGTACAATTGTCAGTTTTAGCTCTTGTAGCCATCATCATCCTCATCGGTGACTATCATCGATGATTTTGTTTTCGCTGCGGATGCTGCGTAGGTCAATAGCATTATCAATAGGTAAACAGAGAATTAAAAAATGTAATAACAATGCGCTATCTGCGCCTCTGTTGTGTATATCTTCATGCGAGTAAAAAAAAAATCTGGCTAGCGTTGACAAGTGGCCCCATCTGAAGGTTAACCGGATTGGGCGGAGGTATAGAAATTGAGAGCACACAATTAATGATCTATAGGCGCATGCCAATCTGGTTTACTTTGCCAGATCCGGATCAGGCGAGAAGCCGGCATAGAACCGGTTCATAAAGATTTCCACCGAACAATGTTTTAGAATGGCCATAATTCGCCATCAGAACAAGAGTTCGAACTGCACCGGGTAGGACAGGTTCGAGTGTGTCAAATGGTGTATCAAAAAAGGTAAAGTCTAGCAAGCGGTTACCAGCCCAGAACGGGTTCTGAACCTCAGGCGGAACAGTTCATTTGCGATGGCAGTAAAAGCGACCACCCCCTTAACAACATGTGATGGAAATACGATCACGATCGAGCGAGCACGTGGCGAACCGGTGCCAGTCAAGCAGGAACTCTGCTTTATTCGTTTAGCCGACCTTCGACAACCGAACTGGGGTAGTGTTCCATCTAATTCAATTGCGCTGATCGCTCATAATTCTACCGATGCATCCTGTCATTATTCGGTTATCAGGGCCTCACCAATCAAGGCGCTCGAATGTGGTGTACTCCCACCATCATTTCGCTTCTGGTACGCTTGCAGTTCCTAGACATCAAGACGCTACCGGAGGGGCGCTGGTACATCCCATCGATGACATCGTGCAGCACTCTCAGGTTCCCGGCTTTCGCTGGCTAAACAATTGAATAATCACGCGCAAGTGCACTACTGCGCTTTATTATGCATTCCACTGCAATGTACCGGGACAGGACAGGACAGGAAGCATCGGCACAGCTGATTCAATGCAGGACAGTTTGCACATACCACACTCACAGCGGTATTATCCCTTGTACACGCGACGACACCATTTAAAGTGGTGAAGAACGCTTCAGTTTTGCTTAATTACTGGCAATCTAATGCTACCCGGTAATGTAACGATCGGTCACACAGTGACATTGACATTGGGCCATGAAAAATGTCGCCGGCCCGGTGTGATTGAGATGGAGCATTGCACTGCACGTAAGAGGACGCATACTTTTATCATGCAAATGGTTGCAAAACAACAGGGGATGCAAATTTTCAATTATCTTCGAATATGCGATTTGTTCTGGTTGTAAAGCCACTTGAATAATGAAAACGGTGGCCTTTTACATACGGCCAACATGTGAGATGAGAGTGCTCTTTCGGTATATTTTTTTTTTTTTTATTTGCCCTACCGAAACGGTAGCATGACCCGTTTGTTTAATTACGCTTAACACTGGATTGCTCCCGTACGGTGAGCGATGGTTGTTGAACGTGATAAACGCACACATTGCACATCGTATCATGGCACATCAACGCAAACAAAGGTGAACAAACAGTTTGCGTGGAGTGGAAAAGATGTGTGAACTGTTTTCTTCACGAGATTGGTAGTTAATCTGTATTTTATTTGAGATGTTTAAGGCATGAAATAAAAAAAATCTAAGCAAATGAAACAAAAAGCAAATGTGTCTAAATGATTGCTTAAAACAAAATAAACAAAAAATATCACAAATTTCAGCTATTGCAAAATCAGAAGGTCACAACCAGTTTATGGCAAATTTTGGACCTGACTAGTGCGAAAAATCATGACCGCAAAATGCAACAATGTAGCAACGCCTGGCTGGGTTTTTATTGCGCTACCTTACTAACACCTTCGTGGGGCACTGCTGTGATCCCAGTTTATACCCCAGTATCTTGGTTAGGAGTTGTTGCGTTACATGCCTCTACGTTTTGCACCAAATTTGTACGACCGTCGGTCGGTACGCCTCCGGTACACTTACTTGTGCTCCCCTTTTCTTTTGGCATCCTTACTGCGTTGCCGTTCATGAGTAATAATCATCTGTAAGTTCTTCGCCAATCAGCTCAAGGCTCTCGACTTGTTGCTCGATACGAATGGTCACTAATTAGCATACGCATTGGATCCGGTAACGTGAATGCACCAGAATGTGTATGAGTGAGTTGTTTTCTACGGTTTTGCAAAAGCTAGCCGAAAAGGTGTGACTTTTGGGGGTTCGATACAATTTGCTGCGTTTTTCCCACCTGACAGTAGATTTATTTTTCAAACACAAAAATAAATTCAGATTATTCTTCATGCATCACAGAGATCGCTTAAAATTGCGCACCTAAAAACTACCGACAATCGGGAAGTGCCTTTGTTGGGCCGGTTACTTTCGCTAGCCGCGACAAAAAAAAAAAACATCCCCTCACCATGCTCACAAATGTTTGATGATATGATCAATCGCTTTGCCGAAAGTGGTTATGTGCGAGCAACCGGTGGCCGGATGGGTGGTGCGACACGAACATCATAAATATTCACGAGCGAACCAACTTTGAAAAACCAGTTGAAACCAGATTGAAACGATCGCGAACGAGCAAATTGAAAAGGCACCTGCTGTTGATGATCTGCGCATGTGTACACAACTGGTGTCGCTGTTGTTTTGGTAGCTACTGTGAAGGGGTGCGTTCAGTGTTTTTTGTGGATAGCCTCAGGGTACGCTATTAGTGGAAGAATATGCCAAAAAAGACTGCAAAACAAGTTATTCGCAATTTGTTTTAAATGCAATAAAATGAAATTTATTTTAAGTAAATAATTATTGAGATAACTTGTAATGCGTTTCGAAAAGTTTTGGACGTTTTTATTATTGATAAAACGAAATGTTTTCAAACTGAACATTTCTACACATTTGGGAAGCTATCAAAACTAGTTTTATTTTGTTTTGAAATTTAACAAACAGATCTAACGATCGTTAACGAACGATCTCCACATACGCTCTCTAAGCGGACGCTGCAGCAATACATTTATCGCTGCTTTCAAATCCTTGCCTTGCCAAACATGATGAAAATTTACAAAAAAAGACCCATAAAATTCATCTTGTTTGGCAAATAATAAACAGCACAACATTTGGCTTTGTGAATGGCACTGCTCAAAACTTTGGCTCACTGAAATGGATTTTATTGAGTTTATATGATGGTTTTCTTTTCCTTCCCAATTCGTCCTTTCCATCTCAACCTTCTGGACGAAGTGGGGCCAGGCATGTTGTGGAGGGCCAACTTTAGTGTTTTGCTTTTTGCGTCGCAGTTATCGTAGTCCACTTTGATGCAGAACGGTGTGATGGGAACGCCATGGGTGCACTGTGTGTGGGAAAATCAACATCAACAGTGAGATTTACGGTGCGTTTTTTTTTGTTGCTTTCTTCCTTGCCTAAACGACGACGAAGTGCATCGTACGATCGCTTCACCATCGCCGTGTGCAGGCCGAAACCAGTGTGGAAATGTGGTAGTCAGTGGATCAAGATATCAGCCGCAAAATTGGCATCAATCACGCGCCACCCGAGGGTGTTGCGCATGAAAAATGAGGGTAAGAAATTATGAGCTGATCATGAGTGGCAAGCTAGCAAGCTGACCGTAATTGATGAAAGGAGGAAATTTGGGGATGGAAAGAAAACGAGGAAATTGAATCGATCGTGTGTAGAATATAAAATAAGAAATTTAAAATGATTAAAACGAAATACATAATAATACAAACAAATACTACTTTTTTGCTTGGAAGATTAGGACCTATCAAACGAACACAAGATCAAATTGTGTCAAATATGAAATTATTGTCATACATCTACCATGAAGAACAATTGTTTCAAGTTGCTAAAATTTATGAAAAACTTGATTATTGCAACACCAGTCATAATGCTTTACTCGCATGACATATAAAATTGTCTTCACGTGCACTTAATTTGTGTACCACCTGAGAGACGCCTCTAGCTCTGTAGGCACTTCCAAAAGTCGGGCTGCTGATTGATGAGCTAGTGCTGTATAAAGGCATCACACGGCACAATCGTACGAGGCATGCCTTCAGCCATTATATACCGCTGCGGTGTGTGCTTAATCTCCCATTGGCAAAAATTCGGCCGGGCATGACATTCGCTGCCATCGTGCTTTTGGCGTTGGTGTTTGGTGAAGGTTGTTATACCAAGATGGTCCCAAGATGCTAGCATCACGTTCTGGGTTCGTTTGCGTGCAATCTGAAGAGTCGCCAACCGTTCCGAGGCGAATGTTTTTCAAAAGCCCAAGGTTAACCGCCCAACCAGTTTGGCCAGACGTCTGCAACACCCCGGGGTTGATACCGAATGGTGGATGCTTCCACTTCCTGGATGAAGAGAACCACTCGAACTGATCTTCAAACCACAACAAAACACTCATCCGATGCAAGGTCCATAAAAATCGACCTTTTGTGTTTTATTGTTGACTCTCAGGGGAGAAGCGCTACCAGCTTCTTATCTCAAAACAATGGAGAAAAATAAATTGTTGTCTCTCCATTCTGGTGGATACGACAGCAGTAAACATTGGTTCTTATTGTCATACCACGTACATACGGTATACAACTTTATTAAAAGTAATAAAATTGTGGAATAGTAACATTAAAATCATAAAACGCTGGGAAAATCCCTTAAAAAAACGGATATGTGGAAATCCCTTGAAACTGGTTATCACGTCGCGCGATTAATACGAATATCCGAATGTGCTGATGGGGCCGCCGCCCATCTACACTAAAAAAATGTGCTCAGTGTTCATTGATCGCGCCACCAATCGACACCGACCAATCTCGTTTTCTTGCCAAAGCAATGAAATGTTCCAAGTGTGGCAGGAGGCGGGACGAAATTAACGCTAATAAGCTGTTTTGCAGCATGATCAACCATACGTACGATCGAACCGGGTTTGCTGGTTAAAAAACACACCCGACCAATTTTGCGATGTTAAGCCATTTCGCTGCCGCAGCGAACCATGTGTATGGAGAGATGTACGCAAACTTTTTAGGGACTTTCATTTTGTAGCGATAAGCCAAACAACAGTCAGCTCAATGGGAAAAGGATCGTAAAGGATTCGATGCTGCATTGTGTCGTATCAGCGAAACACTTTAATGGAAGTGGATAATATTCCTCCATTGCTGTTGGGGCGCGAACACAAAACTTGTCTTATTTTCTGAATACTTTTATTGCTTCGGGTAAGCACTTAAAGTTTGCAAAAATAGTATAAACAGTAAAAAGGACAATAAAGTGTACTGTCGTCCATTAGCCCATACCACCGGTTGGCCTTCCGTTGAAAGCAGCCAACGGATGAATGTTTAAAGGGGGTCTGACACAATTGTCTTGCTATTCTACCAAATACGTCATTTCTGTTACGCAAAATTTAATTACCGCAGGAAGTCAATGTTCCCCAAATATTTGACGCAACTTGCATGGCATCATACAGCATGCGCCGAAAACAAATGGAAACAATCCAACATACGGTACACGCTGCAAATGAGCTGCACACTTTCTTCTCATAAAAAACAAAACAATAATCCACCAACACTCTGCTTACCACTGGCTGGCACACTATCTGTGGGACAGTCGCAATCCAAACGCGCATTAGTCGCGTGGTCGGCTTTGTTAGCGTTGGTTCGTTGCGTTGCAAAAAGGGTGAGTGGTTACGGTGGGAAACTTGCCAAAGCCGGTCACCCGCCAAAGCCAAAGGATAGGTGTTCTGACCTTGCCCCGGTAATTCCCCGACCATAGGCGTATCCGTGGCGAAGCGGGCTTTTAGCTTGCGATACTAGTGGGAACGGGTTTTCTTCGGGGTATTTCCGCCCGGTTGAACACTTGGCGCGTGCAGTAGGCGTCTGCTAGATCATTTTGAATGACAGTTTTCTGGGCTTGGGTGTTAGAACTGGAGGCAAAGACATGGACACCAATCAACTATGGTCAAAAGCCATTATTTACTTTTGCCTAAATTGGTAGCTACTTAAATAATAATACTATCAACTAGGGGTTAACTTGACCATTCTTAAGATTAGACAAAAGAAGTTGCCTATTTCACTTCAGACACTTGAATGTCTGAATATCCTTGATGTATCTCCAATCTTATCTGTGCCGCTGTCTTATAAGGACACAAATGCACGATCACCATATGATGCCTGCGCAGCAGCACACACCAAGTCATCAATCATACACCCAAACACATGTTCCCTTTTCTTCATCGTAAAGCATCCGGAAAGAATTCGAACCGGTTGTTTGTTTGGTGGTGGAACTTTGCCCAATAATGGTTCGGGTGTTTGTTTGTTTTTTTTTCTCCCTCTCGAAAGGAATCTCTGATATCCGTTGGCACGCGCTTCTTTTATTCTGAGATCTACTGGCATGGTGTGTGTGTGTGTGTGTAAATGAAATGATTTAATTATAAGCAGAATTACCAAAATGTGCTCACTGTTTTCAATGCACAAGCTTCAGGTGATCTCAAGCACCTTTAACAACAGTACGCCAATGTTG
>KI422619.1:4691-30809 GCA_000473375.1 Anopheles culicifacies | reverse complement strand
AACACATGTTCCCTTTTCTTCATCGTAAAGCATCCGGAAAGAATTCGAACCGGTTGTTTGTTTGGTGGTGGAACTTTGCCCAATAATGGTTCGGGTGTTTGTTTGTTTTTTTTTTCTCCCTCTCGAAAGGAATCTCTGATATCCGTTGGCACGCGCTTCTTTTATTCTGAGATCTACTGGCATGGTGTGTGTGTGTGTGTGTAAATGAAATGATTTAATTATAAGCAGAATTACCAAAATGTGCTCACTGTTTTCAATGCACAAGCTTCAGGTGATCTCAAGCACCTTTAACAACAGTACGCCAATGTTGGTGTAATCGATCGCGAGCGGTGGCGCGTTGTTAGCGATCCAAATCACGCGTATCCTCTCTCTTGTTCGGGACATTCGCTTACCGGGGGGATTCCCACCCATTGCTTGGCCGTGGCGTGCGACCTCGATCTTGACGCGAAAGCTTTCGGCGCTCACAGCCGATCGTAGCTATCATTTGTATTGCAATCACGCTCGACAAGGTCTCTCCTCCTAACTGTCAACGCAAACGCAACACCTCGGCTGTATGGTTTGCCTTGCGGAACGAGGATGCAGGGTTTAGAGTGGACACTGGTGGACACGCTCAAAGTGTGGAGCGTCACTGAAGCATGAGCGGGACCTGTTTTTACTTGTTTTTGGGGTTGTTTTGGTCAGAAATCCCAGACCGATCATTCAGCATACCTTCCTGCTGCTTCCGAGTGACCCTTTCCTTCTTGTCCGTAATCTGCATCTGGTGTTAAAGCAATGCGAACTCGTTGTTGGTTTACCGGGTTCCCTGGTATCTCTTCTCTTACGTGCGAGAAGCGATTTGTTATTCTTGCACACTCATTTGCGTCAAACGTCGGGCGTGAAGCAGTGATCGACGCGGCTATCCTCCCAAAACCGCGTATCGTTGCCAGAAGGATTGGTGAAAAGGTTTCGCGGTTAATGGGCTATAAATAACATTACTTCCCAAAAAGGGTACCGCTGGTGTTGAGGAAAACATTTTTGTTAGAATATTTTCGGAGTATCGTCTCTCGATTGAAACAGCATAATAAAACTGTTTGTTTATGACCGAGCGATAGAGCCATGAATGATTTATCACGCGTCCTGCGACCGCATTCAAATTGCTTTAGCTAACATTTGCTCTATTTTTTAAGATATTTATCATACTGCTTGCATAGAAAAAGCGTTTTCAACCGAAGAGTATTTGCAAATTGTACCCCAAAAATAGAACCAGACGAATTTGAACAAAGAATCGTGTGTAGCAAGTATACCGTAACTTCACGCAACATGACAGTGTTGTTTTCGTGACAATTTCAAGCAAAACCTTTTTTATAGCTAGCGAACTATAAATCACAACCAACTGCACAAGGAAATGATCAGCACGAGCCAGATGTACGATCGATCATTACCACCGCCAATAATTGTGGTAACAACAATGTTTGACACTTCACTATCGCTGTCGTTATGCGCGACTGTCGGATGCGGTTTTGCTGAGCCAACCCAAAGGTACCCGTATCAAATCACCGTACTCGCTTCTAGTACTCGTGCTAGAACATCCACCGTTGGCAACCGGTGTTTATATTGTTAATGTAACAGCTTTCTGCGGCTCAATTGTTGTCGGACAAACGAGCGATACGGTTTTTAGTATCGGAAGTTAGGTTGCATTTACATAAACTGGCACGCATTCATCCACCATCGGTCTGTACTACCCCACGCACATCAGCAACTCGCGTCAGCTGCTGTGCCGTATTGGACGGAAATTCACCAACCAACACATCATCATCAACACCTACGGCCGCAGATCATCAACGATCAACAACGATCGCGTTACAGAGAAGCTCCATCGAGTGTGTGTGTTCTTCTGTGGCGACTCACCTGGTTGTCTTCTTGGTTGCGCCTCAGTTGCTGCGATGATACAATGCGTTGCGATAGTGTGCACCCAGCACGCTTGGAGGCTCCTCAACAATTTTGGCGGTCGTCGAGTGTCAAAGCAAAGTTGAACTACTAATTTATATAAAAAAACCCAACTGCCTGCTCTCGCTCACTGTTGCTTGCTACTTTGTAGTAAAATTGCTATCACTACTACTCGCACATACGGTAAAATATTCGATACACTTCACTGCACGACTTTACGCTTCCGTTGCGGATGTTTTAAATTGCTTTTTTGCTTGTATTTTTTCCCCATAAAAATATTAGACGCCTGTTAGATGGATACGGGTGCGTGTCTTGGTTGATCTTGGTTTTGGTTTCGGGTTTGTTTTTTGCTTCTTTCCCTCCCCGGTGCGAAGGAATAAATATTTGATTTAAACAATCGTTGCTAGAAATGCGCTCACGAGCTGTGTCACGTTTGAAGCGTGACTGATGCCGTCGAGAAAGAGGCTGCCGGTGGTGTTTTTGGTGGCGTTGGTTAAGCGACAAAAAATAGTCCTCCTTTGAATCGCTACCGACATTGACACTGACGCACAGACGAGATTAAAAAAAACAAAAGTCTAAACAACACAAACGAAACGAACACAACCACTTTAAAAACTGTCCCAAGCTGGCTGAAAATAGATCCTCGCTCAGGATACGCTTTGAAGGGGGCTGATCACTACGAAGCGCCAACCGTTTACACTGATGAGTTGATCGTTTGTGCACTTGCTTTGCAACATTCACTGGCGAGCTTCAGCTGATATGAAATTAGCTTAAATTGTGTTTCTCCGTCACAAATGCAGTCCGATTTGATGATTCCGTCTGCTAATTGGTTTGGCAAACAGGAGAAGGGACGCACACTACTAGGCACGCAATATTACCACTCCTGTATCCTGTTTTTGGGGGTTCGTTTTTGCTCACTCGGATGCTGACAGTATTGATCTTTGAGGACGGTTCAGATAAAAAGCTAAAAGCACACGCACCGGTAATGGTACGACGGTAGCGAAAACGGAAGCACGAACCAACTAACACAGTCGCAGACGGACCACGACTGATCGGTGCAATGGATGACGATCGACTGAAACCCGCAAAGGCCGAAAAGCGAATGCTACTAAACCGCGCGCGGTTGATGCTGATGCTGTTGCTGCTGCTGTGCGGAACCTCGTACGACCTGTACCAATACTACTAATGTTGTTCTTGGCCCTCCGATCGAGCGTAAAAGAGACGGTGAGCAAGCTCGGCACGCTGAGAGTAAGCTTACGGGCGAGCAAGAGAGATCACTACCACTTGAAGGTTCTAACGTGGTTGGACGAGACACACACACAAAAAAAATGCACGTGGTAAATTAGCGAAAAAGATGCAAATTTGGTATGGGCGAAAATTGCATTCCATTTTCGTGAGAGCGTCGTGCCGCTTGAAACATTCGAGCCATAAATTGCCAGAAGGTGGAGAGGATAATTTGGTCCGATGATGTTGTTCAATGTTCCGTTTCTTGGAGATTTCTTCTTGTTTTTTCGTTCCCATTTCTCAACGCCACCTATGATGATAAGATACGGGCCCTTCTGTGGGGCCATCCAACGCACAGTCATGATGGTAGCAGTGGTAAGCAATTGTAGGCAACATGTACTTGACAAGTGTATCAGGCGCGTTGTTTTTGCGAGATCTCAACAGGTTAGTGACGCTGATGGCAAAGCCGTTTTGTATTTTACCTCGGATAAATACACTTCACAGTACTCAGATCAATCAGATCAATAAGCATTCGAGTGTTTCGTTTGTTGGAAAAGCTTGAGTGCAGTGCTTAAGATCCATCTTTTTAGTTTTAATCACAAATAAGTGTACAGCTACCAACGTTATCTGTGATAACGTGCATCTCTTCATTTACTTTATGAAATGCACAATGAGAATGGTGATATGTAACTTATTTATTTACTCCTTTAAATGACTCCAGGCAATAATTTATCTACAAAATATTTACCAAATATTATAAAATAACGTCAGCTACGTCTCATTGTATTGAATCAATCAAATCAACAATTCTTCCGTGGTGTTATGCAAAAAAGCTACACCAATTCGCTTGATTGTTGTAACCTTCACCTATAGCATTATATACTTACGACGCGACGGCCCTTCATCTGTCTGCTGGAATATCTGACTAGTGTCCATTTAGCTTATACAAGTAATCTGAAGAAGATTAAGGGGATGAAATTAAGTTCATGGGATGAACACCATGAACCGGTCTTTTCGGAAAACATTATCAACGCACCATCAAATCATTCAATGTAGCTTCCTTCAACGTCAAGGATATCTGCTGATGATCTTTGACGTCCTTCAGTGATTCTGACGATGTGAGTGGGATATTAGTGAGGATGTGAATATATCGTGTGTTGATGACGAAGGTTACGCATATCACGTCGTTGAGGACATCCGAATATCAAAGACAATGTACCGACCAGGACACAACGTTGGCGATACGTCATGTTCGTGCACGCAGGCCAAGGGAAACGACAAAATGTATTCCCGCTTTGATGAATCCATGCCATATGATTGAAATTTGCATTTTACATGCGACATCCTCCGTACATACCCTTTCTCTAGCACGCAACACATTACGGGCGTACTTACGAACTTGGAGGCAATTGCGTTTGTCGATCATGACATCATGAAGTTGGTGGAGGATAATTAATATCCGGTCCGCGTGGACAGCTGGTGACATTTTCGTTTTACGACTAATATCATGGAAGCTACTGCACCGGTTCCAAATCACGTGCACTAAATGAATGGCGGGAAAGGAACCGGTGAGTGAACGTGCATATTTCTACTTCTACTTACATTGTCTAGTTGCCGCTTTTTTTTTCTAAGCTCAAGAAACAAGACTACATGTACATTCAAATGAACTTCACAAACACACATGTATGCTAAAAGGAAACAGATTTGCCGGACAATTGCCGAAAACAAGATTGTCATAATAAAAACGACAAGTGTGTTCCAAAAATATCCTCTACAATGACGAAAGTATTTCGCCCAATTGAGGATAAGTGCGCTAATCTTGAGGCCATATCAATCCCACCGCAGTTGTGATGGCTTTTGATGAGATATACATTTGGTGTGGAGATAGGCGCGTTTATATGTTTTTCGGAACAAACAGGATCACCTCCCTTCGTACCGCTAGATCGTTGTTTTTCTCGTGGTCTACGTCTCACTTTAAATCAGTTCACAAAATCCTTGAAGGCGAAGCAGAACAAATGGATTTGACTTCCAGCTTTGTCCTTTGCGATGAACACATTCGCCAGCTAACGTGGTAGCTTCGATCTTCGCACAGTCGTACAGTTCCAACGGCAGATTTGAATACCTTTATCTCGTTAGCGTAATGTACGCAAGGGCAATTTCGCATTTTACCGGAATCAGGTTCAATTCAAGCAGCAGTAACGCTGTGCGGTATGGCACTTCGTCAACCGGATGTTGTTGAATGGTCTTAGCGCTTGTTTTAGCCGTTCGCCCGTCTCGGAATTCGCAACGCACGTGTATGCATTTGTACTCCAGGAAACAATGGAGACCCATTCGTGCCGCATGCTGTGGACCACCTGTGGACTAGATAAAGTATGAGTGAAAGGATGTAGCAGCACTTCGGATGCTGTTGATGCTAGCAGCAGGTTTGCTCAGTGTGCAAATCTTTAAATATATCGTCAGATCTTTAATTGCCTATTTCGACCGAACACCGCCCAACGCTGTTCTTATACATTCTAGCAAATGGGAAATAGAGCTTAGCGTATATCGTAGGCACCACATGCATGGGTATCTTATCTAACCTAGCTGACAAAAACTGGACCTCACCCATTTGCTGACAACACTTACGAGCTAATCCAATCTCACCCCGGCACCGGACTACTACACGATCGATGGACACGGTACCAGTGGTGGCGAGAACACCCGAACAGCCGTAAGCAAGTGACTCGTGGCTTTTAAGGGCAATTTAAAATTTAAATTTCAAATAACCAAATCGCAACCGTTTCACCATGGCGGGGGCGATGGTTCACGATCGACGACTAGATCTGGCGATTTACGAGATTCTCGACAAAACGCACCCCGCCCCGTATGTGTTTGTGTGTCTGGCTGTTCTATGATCGGGTTCAAATCCGGTACAGTTGGCAGACGGCATTTGCATATGCGCATGCTGATAATTTACCTGCTGACGGTTGCTGGGTGCTAAAGCAGCTGTACCTTAGGGGAAAAAAAGGAACAGATCAGCTGATTTGGTGCTGGTGGTTTGAATAAATTTTATTACCATTTTTATTGTTGTAATGCCACTTCTATTGCACAGTTCGACTATATCCCACCTTTCTGCAGCATTCAGGACGGGGGAGGTCTCATTGTTGAAGTTTACCGATTCAATTGATAATCAAAGGCCATTCGTTGACATTACTTCCGTCATCGGAATGTTGAAATATATTCAAACCTCTCCGAGCAGTCATGATGGAGTGGTCATGTGTGATTAATTTGAAATCAATCATTACTGTGAGTGGCAGTATAATGTATTTTATGCAATAGTGCCGTCAGTTTCATAATTTAAAAACTAAAGAAAGCCTAATATTTGGTTAAATTAACAACTTATAGTAGTTACGGGCGTCAACATTCAGGATAACAAAAATACCCTCCAATAAATACAATTTGTGCTCTAAATGAAGTTATGATTAATTGAACATTAGTAATAATTAATTAACAAATAGTTGATTACCTAGTTTGCTAAAATGCAGCCCACTTTTGCGGGTGGACACATTTGAGTTTATTACTTAAATAGAACATTCATGACGTAAATGTTATTAATGCTACTCCATTCAATTTCAATCAGTTTGCTTGGTAATTGAATTAAATCTGGGTTAAAGGAAGTAATGTTCTGTTTTCTAATGAATAGCTTGCAGCTAGATACAAGTGCCATACAATTTTGTGCCATGATTTTCACCTAATTCAATAGACAAAACCGTTCTGCCAAAATTTGCCAGATCCGCACACAAAACGACGCAATAAATGTCAACTAGCCCAGATTGAAATTGATTGTGCTGGGTGAAAGTGCACGGCACGTTGCTGGGCACAGTCCTAGGCCCTAGGCCGCATGCGATTTCATTCATAAAACACAAACGAATGTGATCGTACCCTTACTCAACTCTACCATTCCGCTCTGTGGATGTTCTGTACTGTTGGACATCACTCAAAGCGAATATAATGTGATCAAACCAACACGAACACTCGTTGTTCGGATGGGTGCGATCCCACGTCAATAGGCCGTTTGCACTTGAAAGTAAACAATATCCATCCGAAATGATCCACCACCTTCGGGTTGTTGCAAGGGTGCATGGAGACGGGGGTGCTTATGGTGGGTCATCGGCATTCGGATACTTTATGACCATCGAAATGATGCTCCACTAATACTAAATGCGCTGCTGTTACGGTTGCGTAGAAGAGAGGATCATGATCGTGCTGAATGCAGCTTGAAGGCGTTTGTTCTAGTGACCAGTGGCACTATGCGATCAAATTTCATGCTTTAAAGCGTGTTGCAAAAATCACACACCATCAAAGATAATCATAAATAAAAATCAGTCCATCTACCGATCTCACAATCGGATGTCATGTTGCGCATGTTTGCACCATACGCCGAATGTTGGTGCTTATGTTAAGATTCTCGGCGCACAGTGGTATTGGCGGAATGTTGTGCATACATTTTCAACTACCCCTACCCTTTAACAGAACGCACGACCACAGGACAAGCCGTTGCCGAACATGGGACCTTTAAAGTGGTCGCTCAGTCAAGCCTCGACAGCGAACCGTTTCAGACATTTCATCTCACGGGACATTCATTATACAGTGGCAGACAATACGCCGAATGGTTTTGTGCCTTGTTGCTAATCTTTTCTGCATTGTTAGTGTATTGTTGTAGTGTGAAATTGTAAACAAAATCTAGCTTTTAGTGAGGTTTCCTATAGCTTTGTGTCGTAAAAGTTTGGCGTCCTCAGAATTAAGTCGTTTCGCTACCCCGAACACCACATCGTCCGAAGGTGAGTAACATGAGCTTGGAAAAAATGCAAATTTAAGCGGGTTTTTACCAAATTCAGTGGAACATCAACAATTTTATTACGACATCGCGTAAAGACGCCACCGAACGTTGTTGGATGAGAATATTAATTCGATGCGCAGAGGAATGAAACGGCTTTTCTTGAAGATCGTTGTATTCTTGATGATTCCTTTTCGTTCGCATTGCTCCATCGACTGCTCCCGCTATGGTGAAGTGTTAGAACCTCGCATCAATCTGGGTGATCATGAACTAGTCCTTGGGTGTCTGCGGGTTGCCTTTGTGAACTGAGTTGTCGTGCTAGCAGACTGTATGGCGTGCTGCTATACAGATGCGACAGGCGATCGTATGCACTTTAGGTGAACAGTGTGGGATCTGCAGAGGTTGCTATCGGTTAGATAGAAGGTTAGTAGGCCATTGCCGAGCTAAGTGGAAAAATACTGAACAAAATTTGGGCTGTTGTTCAGAAATGTACACCGTACATACTATGGCCAACCGGTTACAGGCGTTGAAGTGTTTCGTGAACTAATCGTGAGTTTGTTTGCTCAGTGTGACAGCGTGAGAGCAGGTAAACACAGAACGTTACCCAAGCGTTCATTAAGTAATTCGATAATGAGTTTCGATAATGAGAGTAGCTTTGCTTGCGTGTTTCGATGTTTTGTACAATACAATCATACCTATTTACAGAACTTTTCTGTTTTGGGGGCACTCAAGTGCTCCCAAGTATTTGTAAGCAAGAAAAAAAAAATAGAAAATAGGTTATTGTACATTTCTTGAGGGCAAAACAATTTACGTTTCTAACAAACGAATGTATTCAGGGGTTGATTAAAATTAATGTTATTGAGGTCTAAAGAGTGTCATCGATTTTGAATTACATTTTAGTTAAACAAAAATACAATAAAGATGCACTTCTGCTGTTAATATTACCACTATACTCACCGAATGTTTACAGCAAAGCATCAGCCGAAACCTCTTTTACTTGCAATTGTGTAATGTTTGACGATTATCACGTGCGTGTTATTACCCCTATGAATCACTTAAAAGAATATCTGAGTATGAGTTGGAGAAGAATGTTTGCGAAAATTAGATCCTATGTGGGATTCGATTCCATCGATCCAGGGCTATGTTGGGATCGATCATACGAATCCTTCCTTGTTTAGTTTTATGTACGCAAATAAAATTCCTTTGTTTTTAGAAAAATTAACACAAAAACAGTGCATTTTTTGTATATGTTTGTAAAGAGAGGCTGTTTATCAACTCTCTAAATTTATCTGAAATTTGAAAAAAGGATTGAAACTCCAGTATGAGAATCTATCATTTGATCTATTGATGAAAATATAAACTATTCATAGACTTGGAGCGGTACGATGGCCGAGGAGATTGCGGCGCCGATTCGAATCCCATTCAGGCTGTTCCCCCGTACGCAGGAATCCTGTTGCGGGGTACATTCAAGTCACGAAAGCCAGAAATGGCAGATCAAGACCTCTCGAGGTTGTAGCCACAGAAAAAAAAGTTTCATAGACTTTAATTCGCACCCAGAATCCAATCATGACAAATTTGATTCTCGAGAGATGTGGATTCTTGTTTCAGATTCCAATTATGGATTATAATCGTCACAAATTTTGATTCTGAGGTATTCAATTCTGGATGCTACGATCCGGAACCTGACCCTAGAATCCAAAAATCATTGCCCATCAATAATGGCCACCAAATAGTGTGAGCAACTATACAACAGACTCCGTTCTATACACTATAAATTAGGTATTTGAGCAGCAGGATAAACCTCGAAATGATTTAGTGAATAACATAAAAAGATATGAATCCTCCAATGGAACAGTCCGATCCGGATTACTAAACGATGCCGAATTTAGAATAGAAAATTAAAAAAATAGTTAAAAAAATAAAAAATGTTCCAATCTCGTAAACAAAACGATAAACATTCAGCAGATAAGCGCTGCTTTTATATAGTAAACCGATTCAGTTTAAATTCGCAGGTTTATTAAATTTCAAATGATGTACAAACATCCACCTTCTAAATATAATGAATAGCTTCCATCCTGTGATGTTTAGGTACCTAAATGTCAATATGATCAAATTGATATGAAAAAAAAATCCAAGCAATTAAATAATTATGGTTCTGTTTGTACAATACTTTTCTGGACTGCTTATGAAATATAATATTATTTTGTAATAGCATGTAATATAAATTGAAAACAAATTTTGTCCTGTAGCTTTTGCTTACAAGACCCACTGTACGTTGTCAGTGTTTCTCAATTAAGAATTGATCCTGTATGGGATGAACTCGTTCAATTATTACTATACTGGGATCAATAGTACATGTTGGCACCACTATTTGAGCTACAATAAGTAGCTTTACTGTGAAATATAAATCATTGATTGTATGTTTAATTTCTTTTTATCTACTTTTACTAATTTCCTGTTCGTTATTTACTTAGTAATTACTTTAGCACCTAAAATGGTATTTAATTTATTTGCTCTTTGTCATCTTTAATGAAAACGTTTTCAATAATACAAAGTATAATGAAAAATTTGATCCCAAATTAACTGTCCTCACTAAACAAAAGTTCCTTTACGACACACCCTCATTGAGCATTCGGTGTCTTTCACAACGATTCTCTCTCGCTCTCAAAGCCGTGGCGTTCGGTGCAAATGATGTCGCGTCCATTACACGACACATTTCATGGCGAATGCTGGTTCCACACTTTGGTGGAGATTATTACAAACCGAACGTGGAAATGGCAGTGGTAGGGATAGTGCCGAGCGTGCCGAAAGTAATCGGTGCAGTATGCGTCGTCGGCTCCACATTTGCGCTTAACTTCGCTGGGGAACATTTAACAAACAATGACGTAGTGGAAAGTTTCTACTGAGCAGGCTGCTCGATGTTTTTTTTGCAATTTAAGCGCCATTTTAAATATGATCGATGCACTGTAAAATATGCGAACGACGCGTGTGACACAGGCGGATCCGTTCGATTATGCGCGTGGCAAACGAGTAGTGCTTACGATGCAGGAAGAGCATGAATGAATTTATGCTAACGTAGTTGTATAGCGTAGGTAGACGTGAAGTGGAATATGATATTAAAACGAAAAAGGAATGTGATTGAAAAACTTTGATTTTCACTTACCTTTGCTTTGACGGTATATCATAATCATTAATTGTTTTTAATTTTGGCATTTTATTGAAAATTTGGTTATAATTTAGAAAGCCTAAAACTCTCATTGGTACACAAAAATTGAATTTAATTTAAAAAATAATGAAACTTACTGCAAATTTCTACGAAACCATATATTTTATGTACAAGAATGATCTGCGAGCTGTACACTGTGGTTCATACGCGTCAATAGCCAGTGCAACTCAATTGAAACAAATTGATCGTGACTAGCCAGTCAGCAGCAGATCTGATCTCCTCCAGGCAACTCAACCAATTTCCATCCGCCTTAAACCGGCGCCAAAGTTCGAAGCGGTCCGATTTGTCGGCGACCAATTGATTGGCAATCAAGTTGCTCGCGTATCGACCTTTGGTACCGCGTCGGCAGTGTCGTCTTGGTGGAACTGATGCTGTGCTCTGATTTGCTGATTTTCGTAGTACACAAGAACGTGGCTAACAAAAAAAAAAATGCTCCAAAACTCTTCTGAAATGAAGCAACTTGCGAAGCTGATGAACATTTTGGTACTTCCATTGATTGACGATAAATTCGGTGAGGAATCGCTACGTTCAATGAATCGCCCTAAGAGCACAATTTCGAATCGATCACTCAACAGTGTTGATTACTGGACATTAGCTCCATCCAGTGTCCATGTTAGTCTTTCCAAGCTTCGTACCCTTACATACCCTTTCCTTCCGGCTGGCCGCAGAGTACAATCAACCTGGCGAGACACGCATACACTCGTATAGGACGGTCGCGATGTTTTGGGAATTTTCCACTGTTTCGTTCCCAGGCCAAAATATCTTGCCTGAAACAAGAGTGGCGTACAAGAGTGCATACGAAACTGTGATGGCGTATTTTTTTTTTTTTTTTTGTTGTGGCCGGTCACCCCGTTTTACACAGTCCCTTCCCCACCTGCTCCTGTCGGTCGGTTGAATGAAGGACTTGCTGTGACGTGAAGATGCCATGCCGAAACCTACCGTACGTACCTAAGAAAAGTAAGAATGTGGAACATAAACTGGCACGAAAACTGGTTTCAACCAGTATCGGAGCCTTCTTTCACTCAGGTGTTGCGTCCTCTCGCGCAAAACCTAGACCCCGGTGGTTGATGTTTAGCTTCCTTTCCACCCAAAGTCCCCACCACCTAACCGTTTCCGTGCAATCACATCTTCCCGTGGCTTTGCCATCGCTATTATGTCCGAACGCAAGGTATGCGTTTATTTTGCGGCTATTACCGATGTGTTGTTTCGTTTGGTCTAGCTGTACCGTCCCGCGAAACGATCGAACCTGGGGAAAGGCTAGCGGGATGGCCAAATTTGAGCCTTTTTGCATTTTTGCAACCATAAACCGATCGAAAAGGCAGTGGCGCGATCTCGGGCAGAAGCTCACCGTTTTGCCTCCGTAAGGGCATTCGGTTCGTTTACGTGCTAAGTGTAAGACGATCAGAATTTACCCGGTAAATGAATGCTAAACAAAAATGAGGAAAAGAATCAAGCCCATCATATTACATGACGTTTGGAGAAGTGTGTAAAATGACTCAACATGGTGAATATCTGTATGATACATTCTCATTATTTCAACTGATGCAATGTTTGAGTAAGATAATAGACACTATTTCTTACCACTTTTATCTAGTTTTTATTTGTTCAGAGCAGAGTATCTTATCTGACTTGTAAGAAATATGTGAAATGTGTTGAATCATTTGGTGTAACATTTGCGAGTATTTTCCATTATGAATTTGTCATTCCATTAAAACACTAATTCTTTATAATAAGCAAAAAAACTAGTTATACGTTAAACAATACATTAACAATAAACCTAGCACTAAAAACAATGAGAAGTTAAACTAAGTAAAGTAAAAGAAATAATTTATCAAAATAAATTATAAACCTATACATCATAAGCATATTCCGATGGCAAAAGAAGGGAAATAAATGGAACATGGAAACTAAGGAGAAACTCAAAACTGAACACCGTTTAACGGTAGCTTACATGTGCTCATGGTGGGGAATGTTTACGAATTGGAGGTAAGAAAGAGATTCGTAACGAATATCGTTTCAAAAGGGATTTCCCCAAGGAGGGTTCAAATCTGCAAAAATGCCCTGAGGCATGCATCCGAATGTTCTAGAAGCAGTTTTCGAATAAAGTTTTTGAACTAACTGTGCGTTTTCCTTAAAGAGGAAAGTTATTTTTCCACCTTCGTAACGTTTTTATCATACCAGATGGTGTTAGCTAAACATTTTCACCCACTCACCCACAAAACGAATACTTTTCTAGTGCACACCAGTTGTGCTCACTATCTCTGCACTACCTAACGAAGCGTTCTCTTTTCGAGCGGTCGCGAACTGAAACCCTGCCTAGTACGCGCAAACGCGACGAGTGTCGGATTGTTCTCCCCCAAACGCGCCGGGGTCTCGCTCGCTTCTAAAGCGGCTGCTAACACTGCCCGGTATCCCATTGTGCAGCGAAACATCGTCGAACGCGGACGTACACTGCTAGTATACAGCGAAGGAAATCCGCAAAGTCGCGCTCTCTGAATCGCAATAAAACCCACCTCGCCTATGACCGACCGCGGTGTGGCGTGAAGCGTTACGTACATTTTAATCATATATCGTGGAAAATTTGGCGATAGTAATAAGAAAAGAAAACGTGCATCATTTCCTCCCTTGCAACCAGAAGAGTTCGAATTCGACACTAAAGAGCAAGACAGTGGGAAATATTTGGTTTGGTCGAAGGAAAAGAAAGTTAACAGGCCGTGACAGGTAGGCTAGTGAGCACGGGAAACGTCACGATCATTGTGCGGTATCCGTTTTTAGCGTCGTGAGTTGTGAGCCGGTCTGAGTGGTGAGAACAGTCGTTGAACACGACGATCGGTACCATCGGTGTGGTAGGATACGGTTATTCTGTTAGCGAGTCTTCACGGTGACAGTTGATTGTTCGGCGGACGACAGTTTCAAACACGGTGAACTGATTGCGGATACAGACAGTAAACCATGGATAATTACAAGAAGAAAACGCCTGGGCGAGTCCAACATCTGGAGTATACTGTAAGTATCTGGAGTGGCATTATTTGTTTTCTATGGTGTTTTGAGCGGTGGCGCAGTAAAACGATGTTTATTTGTGAGCTCAGGTGATGGTTGGAAGCTGACAAGTGTGTGAACAGTGGAAAGATCTGCTGCTACCAAACTGATTGCCATATCAGAGAACGACTCAATACTGCCATTTAATAGCTCATAGTAATTCCATTGGTGTGGCTCAAAGTTCGAAGAAATTGTAAGCTACCCACAAACGATCGTTACCCACAACGCAAGGCAGATCACGTGGAAAGGGTTCGGTAGTGGCGCGAATGTTTGTTTAAATTGTTTGAACTACCTCACCGAAGGGCACTTCTCGGTAACTAAGACGCTTACTGCAGGAAACTTAATACGGGTGTTTGTGTGGCGCGTTCTGAATATGCATAAATGAGCTTTGAAAACGATGTCACCTACGAGTAGGTTGCATGGTAAAAGTGTCGTCACCTAACGATCACCGCATGGTGCATGGCTGTGGAAACTCTTTGATGAAGGTGTTGGAGTTTGTTGGTTAAAACACTTGCCATTTCATCTACAGAGTGAGAGAGAGAGATGGAGAGAGAGAGAGATAGAGTGTAGGAAAAGTACCAGCGCGAGGTTTGGACATTCAATTAGCAACCTTCAATGTCCGGGGAGTTTTGTTTCCTACTGATGATGCGCCGCAAACGTTCATTACCAGTAGTAATTGTGCTTACCGATGCGTATCTTATCAACTATATCAGGCTGGAATAATTTATCGACAAAACATCGGAAATAAAGCTCATGCTTTTTTTTTGTGCGAAGAATTCACAACTGGTTTCGATTTTATAGGATTGCCGATGATAAAAAAAAACAATCCCAGTGTTCGGATAAGGGCACTTCCGGTGATGTCATTAGTAGGCGAATTCCTCCCATTTCCGCCTGCTTAGGAGGAAGGTAAATGTCACACCTTTCGATAGATAAGAATCATTGCATCGTATGTAGGACATTGCCACACGGTGCTGTCCGCATTCCTTATCGAGTAGAATCGATTAATTGAACGCTGATAAACCTCCGCAATGTTCGCAATAGAGTTACATCTGGACATTGGTAGGATGGTTAATTGGTGTTAGAGAATGCATCATTAATGCTTCATCAATGCTGGTCTTTTGGTTTGGGGCCACAGCAACTTAGTGTATCAATAAACAGTTTTGTGGTTAAGTATAGCACTTCCTGCTCCATTTCCACACTCATCCATCCTGTCCATGGTAGTTCGTAGGAAGGTTGAAGGCTATTTGCAATTACCCGTACATCCACAATTGCGATCGTACAGGTAAGCCGTTAGTTACGGTTCATGCGTTTCTTTGGCACCGGTATTGCGGATGCAGCGCCAGATCACATTCATCGTTACAACGATTCAGATCGAGCCGGTTTTGCTCACGTTCGTGGGCAGATAAATATATCGTTAGGATTGTCGCTTAAAAATTATGTAACATCGTTTGTTTTCTGTAGATGAGCATTATCACAACCCCCTGAAAACAATGTTTGGTGTCCGTTTTGGTATATTTATTACCCAAACGTACATCCATTACTTCGGGTGGTAAGTAAGGTGGGAAAATAGCAACTAACGCCGCACGGCCGTAGACGAAAACGTAAATAACGCTTTTCACCAAAAATAGCATTGGACATGACAGGCCTTCTCGGCATTTTCGGCTTGTTCTTCACTTTCGCTTTTCGCGAATCGGACATTCACGTACGCGAGATGACGCACGGATCGAACGTGAGTTCTGTTTTCGTTTTGAAGAAATTTTGGTCAGAACCAACGGTACCGAGCTTTCCGATGCGTATTTACTGCCACATCTGACGCCGACGCTACACGTTCAGCTGCGAACAAAATCCTTCCAACGACCTTGTGCGCTTGCGATCGCAAATTATCCGCAACCGGTACAAAGCAACGCGTTTTGGGGGAAAACTCTGAGAAAAGCAGGAAAAAAAACTGTCAGACAGCGAAATTTATGAGATGCATATTTTTAACACCAAACAGTAACGCCTGTTCACTGGCACGCCACTTTGAACTGTAATGAGCACGAGATAAGCACGTTGACCAATGCAAACAGTGGAGATCACCATTTTGTGTGAGCGGATCGAATGGTGCCATTAGCTTATCTCTAGGAATGACCGGACCACCAGCGAGGTTCGTCGCTTTGTTAAAGTACAAATCACTAATTACTGTGTAATGTATACGGCGATTAATGGCAACATTCACTCGCAAAGGAAGAACACACGGAGAGCTCATGAATGAGGAAGGAAATGTATTTTAGCTGTGGTCTTTTTTCTGGTGGAATGCAAGTTAAAGTTCGTTATACGGATACTGGGTGTCAACTTGCAAATTGTACAGTAGTTTATTGTGGTTTTTTTCTCCAGCTTGGCTAGAGGATATCAATCAAGACCACCATAATCTAGCCGGCGGGTTGGTAAAGCCGGCTGCGAATGGTGACACGATAAGTATCAAATTCGTCCCAAACGTGCGGTCCACATCCACGTGGAGTATGTGTGTGCTGCAACACCAATCAACTTCACTCCACGTGCACTGTAACATGCGAACGATTTGCTGGCAATCAATTGTGGTGGCTGTCGTTTAAATTGTTTATATCAGGTTTTTGTTGTAACTGCGGCTCACATTGTGAGCACCCTGTATTGGCGGAGAGCGAATTGCAAGTGTCTGCATCGATTTGCTGCTTCATTCATCGAAATGGCAGTAATTGAATAGCTTGTGCTCATTCCTCACTGGTTGTATGCGATGGCGCTAGGATACAATCAGGCTTTCTCGCTTATAGTCCGTCTTCAATATTAGGACATGTCGTCCTTCCAGAAAGAATGTCAGGTTTTTTCTTTATTATTGCTCTTCGTCAAACACCAAACTACGCCGTTACTTTTCTTTGATGGTGCCTGTTCAAGTCGTGCGATGTTTGGGTTTGAAAGTGAAAACCATGCCGGTTTCGTTGCCACCCTATCTCACTGGGCAAATTGTTGAGGTTTATGGAAGAAGTTGTACTGGAGCATGCCACCCTCCCGGTTTTTTTCCTTGTTGTGGCAAACATCGTGAGGCGATTGTGTCTTGATTGCTATTGATGATAGGGGGTAAATGCCAGGAGCTGGAGTTGTGCTACACCCAGTCATTCATTCGGCAAGGTCATGGTATGGCGCATTACATTTTCCCCAATTCCTGCAAACGAAGGGGAAGTTTACTCTGGAGAGAGGACAGTAACTTTCCCACTTCCTGCACACAGCCTATAATATTGGTCAATGTAGGGGAGAAAAACTCAGTGGAGACTTTTTAAAGAGAATACACGGCAATCTGGCCTCATATGTAACTCTGTATTCTTTGAATTCTTTTATCACAGTACAAGAACAAGACAACACCGATGTATCACAAAACATTTCAATGTTGAGGTTTTCTTATCAGACGCTATGCGCGCCTCCGCTCACCACTATGTACATAATACTGTCCTTCCTCTCAATTTGATACCTTTTGGTGACATTGAAGCCCTTCTGAATCGTGACAAAAAGCTAAGATCTTCACGTTTTACCACCCTAACTTCAAGTCCCACACAATGATCTCGATCTATGACGCCATTTCCTTCACTCACTCGCTGAAGATAATTTTTCGAGGACAGGAAGGAATTATGTTTGGTGAAATCATCATTCTTCAAACCCTTCTAAACTGTCTCCTTCCGGGTGGACTCCCCATACATGCTCCATATCCGCCCATGTACTCATCGCGCGATCTTGATACCCCGAGTGGTCGGTCGGGGCCAGATTGCTTAACCACTTTACACACCGCACGTGCACGACTTGGTAGACCGCTTCAAACCGGCTCCACTAACCGGAGACTGGCGGAATGCGTGCGTGAGTCGGTGAAGGGTGCACGTTATCAGAGATTGCGAGATAGCTGTACGGCCACCTGTAATTTAACCTTCGTGTTGATTTTTCTCCCCACTCCCACTCCTCCCCTCTTTTGCTGGCACATGAGAGTGTGGAACAGTTTACACCTATCGGCTAGCCGGTTCAATAATTGGTTCCCATTGGCGATGAAAGAAGAGAAAATTAGCAGCCCAGATAGGTAAATGTTGTGGCCGGTGAGTTGGGGAGAAGGTGACTTAGAACCGGGTGTGCGCAAGTTCTTAATTAGATAATTGATTTCGATACCAGGAAGGAGACCGGAGAAGGTTCTTCATGCCATCATGCACGAGGCGGAGGCGATCCGGATGATGATTGGTACATTGTAAGCAAGTGTCTTATGCAACGTGTAATTACATGAAGTACATGACATCTGTACCTGAGATACGTTTAACTGATAGGTTTTTTTTTAATAACAAAATGTCTCATCCAATATTTGTGTAAGAATTCGAGCGAGAACTTAAACTTTATGCCTAACATCACACCTATCTATGAACGTATTTGAATGTCTTCGGTGTTGAGCGCAAAAGCTCAGTTTGTAAATGCACATATATTAAATGCACTGTCAGTATCTAGACGACGTCCGGAATGGGTGGGTTTCGCTTTCAGTGTGCTTCCTTCCGCAACTGATCGGTTTTTGTCAAACGAAAAAAAAAAAAGGTGCTAACACTGCACACCCAGTTGAACCTGAGCTCCAAACGGTAACTGACACACAAATGCATACACAACCGCTACGAAATATGAACTTAAAGTTAAGCACCTTTTCGAAGTTTAAAAACTTTCCTATCGCTTGTTGGAATGGATACGACATTCTCAAGGTGTTGCATTTAATGGATTTTCATTTTCATCACCATTTTTTTTATTGCTGCTGGTGGGGTGTGGTTTGTCATTTGTTTTCAAACTTGCCATTGCTGTATAAGGCATATGGAAATCGTTGCTAGAATTTGCTGAGGGCACAATAAATTACCCAAGAAACAAAACACGTATCGTGTGGTTCGATTATGTTTAGTTGTGTGAGGTGATACAAAGCTTATACAAATACCGTAAAGCGATCAGTAAATATTTTTTTTATAAACTTGAAGTTACTGGGGACATCCAAAGATGTCTCATCTTTTGAAAGATTCGTCTAATGATCTAACAATACTATGATCACCACTACATCCTCTCGGGACGAGCTTAGAGCATGTTTTGCTCCACATTGTGTAAACTACATTTCTAAAGGCCCTCTCTGATTGTTCTCTTACTATAGCAGGGTTGGAACAAATATGGCCATACGTTCTCGGGTAAGGCAAATCATCTACTCTGTTACCAGCCTTACCAGTTCAAACCGGCTAGAAGCATATAATTGACCGTTGTTGAAGCGATTACTATAGCTCTTCTAGCATACGTGCGGCTAATTATTAACGCTATTAATATACCCCAGAAGGAATAATAGGTCTTATTACGTTTCTAACAAAAAAAAAACTAAAGTATAACGCCAATAATAACAATGACACATACCTCCCGGTATGAAATAGTTTTCTTTTTTTTCCTTTTTACTTTAAACTGTTCCCAATTTGAGTAATCTGGTTCAAAACTTTTATTTTACCATTAGGAGTGGGTTGTGTTTATTGCGCTACCCCATGTACATTAGCCACGTGCCTACAAATGGGCTATTGTTGAGGCTGTTTAGAATGATGTATGTTTCCTCTGCAACGTGTCGTTGCGGTTATTTCATCTTTCGCAAACGGTGTTAATATCACAGAGGGTAGGTGAGACAAGTTTTGCACTTTTTGAAGTGCACTCTTTCATGATCGTGAGAGCTGCGGCGATGCAACAATGTCTCGCCGTCGGAGTTTGCACTCAAGCGCGTTTGATCTTCCGGCAGCGAGAGAGATTGTCGGGACCAAATACCGAACCGAGGTGTAATTGCACCCACTTTTGCCCAATGGTTTGCACACATGAATGACAGTTATTTTCAACATCCTACACAGCCTGCATACTTTCACCATTCACTAGACCTTTCGTGCAATATGTAAGGTACTCACTTCTTGACGATCTTTCCTTAGCGGATGTTAGAGGAAGGGAGAGGAGGGGTTAAGAAGCGGCTAGTGAATGATTGATAGTATTTTTAAGTACGATGGTCAAAAACAATAGCATGATTAATTAAAGCACCCTTAAAATAACGTTAACGCAACCACAACGTACATCGCCATTGGCATTCCAAGTATTCGCTTCCTGTCAATAGCCTTCGATGAGAGCTATTTTTGCCCGTTACTTCAATCGACGAAATTGGCAATCCGTCTTCATTAATTGAATCTCGAGCGCTGGCAGATTTGATCGCCTCATAATAAATAGGCGCACGATTCACCCGGCCATGCGTTGCGTTCTTTTGGCGCCATGGATAAACAATTATTGGCAGGTCCGGGCTAGTGAAGTATGTTCTTGAGGAATGCGTATTCCAGCAGCTGCCTTTCACTGGTCAGTGGGAAAAAATACAACAAATGCACACACATTCTTGTGTGGTACCAGCTCAGCGTAGCAAATAAAAATCTTTCTATGGTGCGACATTGGGTGCTGCGGTGAATAAGTTGACCACTGGCTGTAGGAAATATTCCAAATTTAGAACACACATCAGCGTAACGCGTCCTCCTATACGTGACGTTTGGGGCGTAACGCAAAAATACCAACCAGACTCAATCATCCAACACAACGCGAACGGTAACAGGATGTACGACACTTTGTCCTTAGCACGTGAAAAGCTATCAAATTGTCCATTCAGCCTCAGCCTGACCTGAAAGTGGAGGAGTGTGACAAAGTTTTACTCTCCCAGGTAGTTGCATCTTTCACCCATATCAGCTACCGTGGTGGGAGATCGGAATGAACACTATGGACGAGGCGTGGGCACGTGCAGCTCGCGTCCGGGTGGGAGATTCTCAATGTCTCCCCGATATTCGTATTTTAAACTTGACACAATCTTGTGTCAAGATCTGCTTGCGATCTTGAGACACGAGTGCACGCGATCCGATACCGCCAACCTTCCGACGCCTCGATGAAAGCAAATTAACCTAGGACCAGATCACGGCGTGGCAAAAGCATGAACAAAGCGACATTTCCACAACGAGCACGCGACGTTTGGTGCGTGAAACGTTTGCTGAGTTTATCGCAGGGGTGGACGAATTTCAAGCGTTGCCATTTCTGTTAGTGTATGGCGGCTTTTTTTTAAAAATAAACATCCCAAACGCACGCGCGTTGCTTTATTGACTTTTGCAATGCGGAAAAAGCAGCCAACAAAACCGAACCGAAGTTTGATTCTAAATAGCAAACTCAACGAAGCGTGGTGTCGTTGCTGGATGGGGCAACACAGTCAACGCACTCAACAGGAGGTTTGTTTACACTGCAAGATCTTTGGAACTCAGCTCCGAAAGATGAATTGATTGGTGAAGAATGTAGCGGGATGTTGTTCGCCCAGCTCAAATGTCGGATCGAGTCTTTCGACGAAGACCATGCTCTAAAATGCGTACAAACACGTGTGCGTTCTAATGCCTCCTTTGCGTGTGTATCGTAGACATCGCACGTGCACACGCTAGATGTGGATAGTGCATGTTGCATCATTGCGCATGTGCTCGGTGGGCAACAACCACATGGCTCGCAATGATTTCGGATGAAGTCAGATCAAGATCTCGGCGAGCGTCCGTAACATCCACACCCAAACGGAACGTGCCTGACCTAGATTCCACGACGCAGCCAGAGCATTGGGCCAAATGAGTTCGAAATACTTCTTCCGAGTGCAGATGAACGATGCGCTTGCGCTTCATCATTAGTCGCTGCCGAACTGCCGCCAAAACACGCATCGTCCTCTTGGGAAATGCAGTTCGATGTCGAAAAAAAAAGAGCAATCATCAAACGATCAGCACCAGACACAATCGATCCGTGCTAGGAAGGTCGAGGTCAGATTCTGATGACGTTTTCAGGAGACTCAAGAACTCCACGATTTTCTACAAAGCACATTCTCAACAGATTTTAGACACATCTTTTAGAATGCAATGTTGCACATAATCGCATAACTCAAAGACTCACGACCCTCATTTAACATTTCCGTAATCTTGTAATCCTTTTAATGAGATCATTAACCCCCAATTAGATGATTTATTGTTACTGGGCGTATCATGCTTACAAATTGAAAATAGATCGGAAGGTTGTGGCAATGTGTTGAGCAAATATATGTTGTGGGTTGCCAAAAGACTTCATGGTTCAATGCTAAAAAGTGAAAAACCCTAGTTAATTCAAGGCTACTTCCTGGGCTAATGACCGACAATGATCCTGTTCATGGGTAATTTATTTTAGAGAGCCCTGAGATTTTCATTTCCCAACAGTCTTTTTCAACAGCAGTGACAGTTTATTGTTATTACAACCAACAAAATTAAGCTTGACCACTATCTCAGTAAGCCAGAAAACGTTTTATCAATCCAAGCAGGTTAAATTTGTGCTGTCACTTTGGTTTTATGTTTGTGTTTTGGCCATCTTGAAGTTTTTTTTTATAAATTGATTGTTAATTTTGTACAAATTTTTATATTTGATATCTAAATTCTCTGAAGCTGTTAGAAATTATAAATCGGTACGTTATCATTTCCCTTCTTTCTAACCCTTTTTTTAACCCTTTACTATGTGTTTGCAGCAAATACGTCCACAACTCACCGGAGGTAGCAAGTCCGAGCTTACTGGATACATCTTCGGTCGCATGAAATCCGAGCTGAACGATGTGCCGGCACAGACGGCCGCCGGGTCCACCTTACCCTTGGTGGACTTGATCAAGGATGACGAAGAGGCGGGAACGTACAACCCGTTCGAAAATCGAAAGTTGACACACCCGACAACTGACATGGAAACGTTGGTCCATCTGCTGAAGGGTTCGCTGGGGTCGGGTATTCTGGCGATGCCTCTAGCATTCGTGAACGCCGGTCTGTGGTTCGGACTGGTCGCCACGGTAGCGATTGGTGCGATATGTACCTACTGCATCCACATCCTGGTGCGCTGTTCACACATCTTGTGCCGGCGTGCACAGTTACCATCGCTGGGGTTTGCTGACGTGGCAGAGGTGGCGTTCCTTGCCGGTCCGGAGCAGCTAAAGAAATACTCCCGACTTGCCCGGTTCATCATCAACCTGTTTCTGGTGATTGATCTGATCGGTTGCTGCTGTATCTACATCGTGTTCGTGGCGACTAATGTGAAGCAGGTAGTGGACCACTATACCCACTCGTACTGGGATGTGCGCATTTACATCGTGATGCTGTTGGTTCCGCTGATTCTGCTAAACCTGATCCGCAAGCTGAAATATCTGACGCCATTCTCGTTGATCGCCAACGTGCTGATTGGAGCCGGCGTTGGAATCACGCTGTACTACATCGTCACTGATCTGCCCGCTTTGTCGGATCGTAAAGCTATCGCCGAAGTTCAACACATGCCAATGTTCTTCGGAACTGTCATCTTCGCGTTGGAAGGCATCGGTGTAGTCATGTCGCTGGAGAACAACATGAAGAACCCACAGAATTTTATTGGATGTCCAGGTGTGCTTAATACGGGCATGTCTGTTGTGGTACTGCTGTACGCAAGTGTTGGATTTTTGGGCTATCTGAAGTACGGAGAAGAAACCAAGGGCAGCATCACACTGAACCTTCCGGTAGAGGATGTGTAAGTGACCCAGATGTGAGATTATTGTTTATAGTTCGCTAATGTTCTTTGCTCTTTGGTAACAGGTTGGCTCAAATGGTAAAGCTCATGATTGCAGTGGCCATCTTCCTCACCTATGCGCTTCAGTTCTACGTACCCATGGAGATTATCTGGAAAAACATCAAAGGAAACTTCAACGAACACCAGAATGCTGCTGAGTACACGCTGCGCATTAGCTTAGTGGTAAGTGAATATCCAATTCCACAGCATTTCTCCACAATCAGACATTATCAGACGGACTCTTCTCTCCCAGATCCTTACAGTTATAATTGCTGCAGCATTGCCCAACTTGGGACCGTTCATCACACTCATTGGAGCCGTATGTCTAAGCACACTTGGATTGATGTTCCCCGCTGTCATTGAGCTGGTGACGTTCTACGAAAAGCCCGGCTTCGGTCGATTCAACTGGATCCTGTGGAAGAACGTGTTTCTCATTCTGTTTGGTGTGGTCGGTTTTGTTACCGGCACCTACGTCAGTATTGTGGAGTTCTCGGAGCATCTTGAAGAAGTGTAAGGCTGCCGACATCCCTCAACACCATTCATCCCACTCGAACCCCTCAGGCGTGGCGGGATACAGTGCATCACATGCGCGACACATGCCGTGTGTTCAGGATTCTGCCATAAGCTGCATACCTTTTGTAGGGTAGATCTACGAAACGCGGCAAGCGTAGATGCGTACGTCTTGAGCCCGAGTTTCCGCACCGGAAGTGCACCTGACCGTCGGAGCGCATTGTTTCGATCGATCAGTGCATTAGGAGCAACGGATCTGTTGCAGCAGGTTGCATCAAACATCCGACCGCTCTCTGGTATACGTTTACCGACTTCATCAATTGTAGGATCTCGTTGAATCAATGACGTCGTTTTAGTTGCGCTAGTAGGTTCTTGCTGCGTAAGCGTGCGCTTTCTCGTGTTAATATGTTGAAATCCTTACTTTAATATTATCATACCGGTACCATGTTAACCTTTACGTTGTTCCAGTTTCATTGTCTTTTTTTTTATTTCTCCCACTACTTGGGTATCCTGCGAATGCAATTCCATTTTGCCTCTAGACACCTTTCCCAACACATCCTTGTTCGTTATCGTTTAGAATGTATGTAGGGTCCGAATGTGATTCGGGAAACCATATCTGCGATAAAATACGGAGGACAAAAAGCATAGCTGATGTAATTGTTGTGTATACGATACGCATTGTGTGAGTCGAATAATACCATGCCTCATATTAGGACTTTTAGAATATCAGTAGCCACGTTACACGTGGGAAGAAATTATCCATGCTAGTAATACACGCGTGCCACAGACGCCATTGCAGTAGACTGCTCTCACTAGACTTGTTTACCGATTACGTACACACATAAATAGGTGGGTGAATCTTCGCATTCTCGGCTACCTTCAGTCAAGTGCCCAGTGTTTAGTGGACAGAAACATGTGATGTTGAGTGTTGATGTAGCATGTAAGAGATGAGTTCCGACTCAGTATCGCACTGGTCAGAATGACATATTTATCTACTGTTTACACACCCCAAGGGCGTCACGTGCGTGAGGGAATGTTCCTACCGGACTTTGCATCGGAGAACGATTTGCCATTAAAGTTTAGCGGCAGTTAGTAGGCTCTAAGTAGCTGATAGCGAAACAGAACCATTTAGACCTATTTAAAAGACATAAGCAACAGGAAGATTTAAATCAAGCTATCCGTTTGACACCCAAATCCATCCATGGATATCTACCGAAAGCAGTCTTCCATCGAACATGTTTATCGCACAAAGTAAATTTTGTATTTTCATAACCTAACCGTTCTACCGCAGCAGGTCTTTGATATATAGTAGAGTGCATTGATATGGTTGTTTTTGTGCAAATGACTACGTGGTTTAAACGTTAAGTGCAGTATAGATTTCTAGACGTATTAGTAGTTTTGCTGTAAGTACTGACTATATGCTTTGTTTATATTTTCCGAATGAATATATCAAACTATTCTTTCAATAAAGATATCGACTTTTAAATGTAGAGTGTGTTTTACAGAACTACACCAAAGGAAAGAAAATTCTCTTCTCATAACTATACATCTTTAATTCATTATTCTATAACTCTAAATTAGTGTAATAAATGACATTCGTGTGAAATTGTCGTGTTTTAACGGACCGCTAGGTTTGAAATTAAAATGATCATGCGCTGGTGTCAGCGCCATCTATATGTCAATGCTGTAATGTCATTTGTATTGCCCAAGCGTTTTCGCAAAATAACGTTTGGGGCATGTTAGCAAAGTACGTTCAAAT
>AXCM01000560.1:0-61518 GCA_000473375.1 Anopheles culicifacies | reverse complement strand
CTCTTAACTTGGGAGGACTCCTTGGCACTCATGCTCATTACTGGTAAAGCGATGAAACGATGTTATACAACGTAAAATTTGTTGATTATGACTAATATCAAATCACTTTAAAACCCGGAAACTTTCCTCCAAACAGATAAAGCTCTCACATGCCTCATTGCCACAGCAGGATAAAGTTTGACGGTTGAAATTAATTTCCGCTCCGGTGTGTTAAATGGCAGCATTTACGCAACGACTTTAGATACAGATTTGTCTTGGTTTGCGAATTTTTTTTGTGTGTGTGATACGTGACAAAATGCTCTTTCACTTTCTCTTGCTCAGCCGACACGACTCATTATTGGTCATGTACTACAATTAACGGCCAAATAAAAATGCTCACTAAGTGTGTCGAAAGTCGAAACATTAAACAAGTCGTCTTCTGTGCGGAATTAACACAACAACAACAAAAAAACGATCACCTGGAGCGCTTTAATTACTTCCGTCCTCCGGTGCATGGCTTCTTGAGCAGAGGGCATGACCTAACCCGATCTCTTTCACCTTCATACCTACGCCCATCCCTTATGCAGTGCCTTGTGTCCTTATGAGATCATGTCGACAACATCGAACGTTTCATGGACAGCAAATTGTAGAGGAAGGCAAGACAGCAAGAAGGCAATGGCAGCGACAGACAGAGGATTGAACTTGAAAAGCACCAAACAAGCAATCATGCTCCAACCCCAGCACATAACCGGGCCGAGCCGTGACGTACAGCTTGCTAATAATACAAACACACCATCGGCAACAAATCAACAACAAAACCCTGTCCGACTAGCCCGGTAGGACAATTCGTGATGTGTTTGTGGTTTTGGTGTTGCTTCCATGCACTTTGTACACCTGCGATGCGAGTTCGGAGTCCTTCGCCTGCAAGGAAGGTCGGGGAAATGTTTCGAAATTTGTTGACGTACGCGTTGATTAAAAATTCCATCAACTCCCGCCTGCATCGCCGTAGCGTCGCACTCGATCGCAAAAGGGGGAGTGACATTTAGTCCGTACGCTTGGTTGAGGTGGAACTTCGAACTGCGCTCGGAAGAACTGATACCGTGACACCCTCGACTGCACTCGGGCGGCGGTAATGATCATTAATATTCAATCGCTGCTGTTTGTACAATTATGAGCGTTCAAGGACGGTTCCGAATCGCACACGGCGGATTGTAGGATGGACGTGGCTCCTTGTGTAAGGGCTAGAATGTTCCAATCGTGCCACCTTCGGATAGTTTTGCGATGTTGATGCGTTTGGGTAGCGAAAACGTCACCACCGGACAGTGAATCACCCAACTGACACAGCATGACTTTACTGTAGACAAGGCGTCCAGTTTACGATTGCGTAAAGAGCGAAAGAGCAACCATGCAACCATCGGGTCCGGGTGGAATGAACCAGAAGAACAAACTTTGCATGCCAGTTTCGGATTCGCTCGTTATCGAATCTTTTCGGTCCTAGGCCGAAACCAAAAACCAAAACAAGGAACCGTTTTGCCACTTTACCACGCGCCGCCGCCTGTGTCCCGGTGGGTTGTGAGGTTGGAAAGCAATTCGAGCGTTTCCCGGCTCGAGGCTCAGAGATCATGTCTCCGAAGACCATTCCATGCCCTGCTCGGTCTCGGGCTAAACCATGGTCCATGGTGGTGGCGTAATTTATTTACATAACTTTTACGGTCAAGCCAAGGAACCGCAACCGACCGGGCCAGCTACCATGAAGAGCCTGTGTGCCTACCTTCAGGTGACACCTTCCCTAGGTTGGCATTCTTAAGAAGGGGAGAGAGGGAGAGAGTGATTGGAGAGCTTCAAAGGAAGGTATGTCACGTTCAAGCACTCCTTCTTCTGGAGTGCCTTATTGCATTGGCCCCACACGGTTGGGTCTATTTTTACCGCAACGCACCAGGACTGCATTGATTAGTAGCAAATTTATGACTCGCCGATTGGCTGCCGCAAGCAGCTAATTTTAACCGGCGGGCTTCACTTTGCCAGTAGTGCGTCATAAAGCCCGATGGCCGATAAAACGGCGAAATGCTGCCGTGCAGAAGATAGGTGAAAGGGCCGGAAAGGGGATTATGATAGAAGCGAGTTCAAATTCAATTAACCAATCAAGAATAACCCTTCGGTGAGAAAGGGATAAGGGTTTCCCCTCACCAATGTTATAATCATGTGCATACATTAACTAATCGCTATAAAATTCGAATCTTCCGGTCATCTGTATATTCCAGGTTTAAGATAACTTCCCAAAAGGGATCTTTTGAAATACCTTCCATCACTACAGCGAACGGCTTCGCACATAACAAATCGTCGTTATTTAATCGAAGATAGAAACTAAACAATACGTAACGATCAAAGGATGGCATCAGACCCATTACCAGATTGTAGTAGTAGTATACCTCCAACGTAAGATGCTCGATCGCAGCATCCGTTCCCAGGATGAGTTCCAAATGATCGTCGATACCTGCCGCGAGACGAGAAGAGACTTCTTCACTTCCTGCTTTTGCCTGACAGCATCAATGTGATAAATGGTTCAGCGGCTCCGAGGCCGCCTTGATATGATAATTACATTACGAAGGGCCTTATCCTTGGCCCTTTCGCTTGCTTTCTTTCCGTTCCCGGAAGCCGCAAGGCCGTGAGCGTCGTTAATTTACTTTTCTTCGCTTGATTATCGTGCTGCTTGTAAAATAAAGGAAAAGTTAAACGACACCATCGTCGGTCGTCGGTCGCGATGCACTTTCTCCTGTCAAGATTTGACGATCGTGAAAATTACCCGATCGAGTTGATGATCGTACACCCCATTATCTCATCGAGATCGAAAATAAGCCACATCTCGACAATGGCCCAAATTGAGCGGATCAAGATCGTCACGGCTTGCCGAACGGCATTCGCGGGCTCGGCGCATCGTAATGTACGAAATTATCGTGCACCACCCGAACGCACATAATCCTTTCAGCTAACACATTTTTCACCGGCGCTTCTGGTTGAATTTCCACGCTTCTGTGCATTCTTTTTCGTCGTTTCGTTCAATGCTTATTTAATACGCGATCGTTTGATGCTCCGTTCGATCTTGCCGGAGCCCCCAACTGCGCCTCCATTGCGACACTCGAAGGGTTAAATGGGAAGGGATGAGCTGTCTCACGCCTCTTTCTCCCCGGAGACGGGGAGAACGACAGGGAGGAAGCTTTTCTATTGCATTTTTGTTGTCGTTATTGGTGCTTCTATGGTTTCTGCTTACGATTCGCGGTACGATTCGATCATCCACCGGCTGGCGACGGAATGAGGTTTCAGATACTCGGACGATCGATCGAGTGAGTGAGATTATGTCACGAGACTCACTCTCACTCGTCTCAAGTGCAGCGCCCCAGCACCATTCGGCTCGCGCAGCATAAGATGGCTTCTCGCGCGTTCTCTCATTCGCTCTCCTCGCCCTGCATGTGTTTTCTTCTCGAGGCAGGGCCGTCGTCACGTGGCCACGATCGTTACGCGAAACCCAGCCCATTGCTTTTCCTTTGGTAGATCGAAATGTTTAGATTCGTGGGTTCGTGTTTTTTTTCTGGCTCCCTGCATTTGAATAACTTTAAGGCAGATGTAAAAACAAAGCAAAAGCAGTTGTGTAATTCCAGGGAAGTTTTACTCAAGACATTGAAAACAGAATCTAAAAGTTCAATAAATTATATACTCTGTGCCACGAATAAAACACATTTAAAAAAAGGAAATGCATTGAAAATGTTTTGCACAGAAATGCATGAAGATCACGTGCAAAACCGCACGCGTACACCATTGTAATGCGTTTCATAATGTATGGCACATTCCACAGCAAAATGGTGATGGAAAACAAAGAGTAAGAGGAAACGTACCAGCATCCAATTCATAGAGAAGCTCTGATCGTTTGCGATGCACGATCAATTCGATGCACGAGTGTAGTGTAGTGTGCCAGTGGCTGACTCGTGGTCTGTGACCCGTCCCGTGACCTGAGCACTAATAAACATGACGCCAGCCGCAAAACAACAGCCACCGGGTTAAATGAGGTCAGCGGCGCCATGCTCCAGACATCCAGACCGCCAAGTCGAAACGAGTCATTCCGGTCCGGACTAGCAGTTGGATTGGAGCAGGAAATCTTTGGGTAAGGTTAGTGACACTGCCATTCGACTACATCCCAAATTCCCGATTGAGCATTGTTTTTGTTCCAGTTTGGTGTTTCTTCTCTTCGCCTTTTGCGTGGCACTTGTGGCTTTGTTGTTACTTTCGGTTTCTTTACCATGGCACCGTAGCAACACTGGGACGATTCGTTCGGGCTGCGAAAGGCGCCCGAATGGTGTTGAAAAGATACCGTCGACCATAATTCAATTACTACTTACGCTCGAGTGTATCGATCGTAGCTGTAGCGAACGAGAAGGAACGAAGTGCTGCAAGTGAATGCAACAGAGCAGCATAGCCCGGTCCGGTTTCAACCAGATTCGGACCCACAGCCCATGATTCCAATAGATTCATTCGTCCTTGCCATATTAAAAAAGAGGTTTCTTTTATATCCCACTACGGTTGCCTTACGGATGGTGTCACAGGACGGTTACGGTGTGGACCTTCGATGTGCTGCATTTGCTGAGAAGTGCATTGCACATTTTACGAAAGTGCAAACAGATGAGGGAATGGTTCTACCGCATTCGTTCGAGCTTGTTTGCGTGCGTTTGTCGAGGGTGGTTCTGTTTATATCAGCAATGCGGTGATTGTATGTTCCAATCTTAAGATTAGTGGGATTTTTCATAACGACTTGAATTCCAAAGCGATTTACGTCCCCAACATTTGTCGCGTAATTCTTCTAAAAAACATCCTCAAAGTTGTTGCAATTGAGCACGTTGGCTAGAAACAAATCAGAACGTAACCAGGCAAGGTGAAGCAAGGTGGGGGACCTCAATTAAGCCGACCCTCGTTGACTGAGCTCTCTCGATTGAGGCTGGAGATTGAGGTGAACGCTGCCGAGAACGCCTAACCTGCGTTACGTCGTCGAGGCTTTCCCGTACCCTTGCGTCCATTTGCGTATGCATTGGAGCTTTAGAACGATCATTCTCCCACTCAGGCTCACTTCGACCTTAGTTGCTTAACTCAAGTTCATCTTAAATGAGGTACGTTCGATGCAATCTGTGCTTGGAAGGGATCTGTGCTGGTACGCTAATGCGAGACATAAAGTTCTTATAGCGATCTCATAATTTCCTCGGCTGAAGCGAAGCGACACAGGTCAGCTTAATGTGTTTTGTGTCATGTCTTCCGTCCCTCAAGCTGTTCCCTAAGCTGTTGTCCAAAGTCTTACCGCTTCATCTAAGCTCTATGCCATTAGGGAGAGCAATAACAAGTAGGATACATTAGCGAGAAACTATCCGCGCTTGAGAAGCGTTGAATAGGAACACAAAAAAAAGAATTTCGATTTTGAATGTTCAGCTCGTGAGACTAAAATATCAAATGTGAAAATTTGCATAATTTTTGCGAATAACCGGTTCGCATCGTTCGATTGGCCATTCGTTCCAGAATCATTTCGATGAGAATATCATCTTTATCCGTTATCCACCAAAACAGGATGACATCTCTGCCAAACAACAAAAATAGCTTCAATTTCATTGCATCATTGGAGGTAAGTCTGGTTTCCCAACGTAGGAAGCAAAGTTTGTTAGCATAAAATGAAATCTTAAGCAACGTCAAAGACGTTACCCTTCATTCATAGCAGCATTTCCACATCTACCGATATATTGCGAGACCCAGACGAACTAGAGGCACCAATTCTGCTCTTGATTCTGCTTCCTTCAAAAGCCCTCAGTTTATTGGTTTGCGTGCAAAAAATTCCACTCAAATAAAGAAAGCACTCCATTTGCTGAGCACACAAGGAAAGAAGTTGCAGGATAGCTGCAATAACCTCACACAACAATCAAACGCATAGAACCGAGGCAATCGAATCAAAAAAAAAAAAACAGAAACACACACTGAATAAATGAAAGCTAGAGTCAAGAAGTAAAAACACAAGAGGCACGAACTGCTACGAGAAACATTTAGCGGCATATGCTATGCCGGGCCTCGATGGTTTGGCCTCGATGGAAAGTGTAGAGGCCTCGACGCGTACCAAGGGGAGCCAAACAGATCGGTTTAAGCTAGCAGGCCGCCTAGAGGCTCGAGCTCCCCCCCTCTCCCCCGACCTCGACGAAGCGTCCCGGCGTATGTGAACCACAAACAAGAAGGAAAGATAAATCGGCATGCGAATGAGGAAGTGAAATCGTAATAAAACATAGAGATTAGAGTGTCTCGCGGCCAAACCTGAGCAAATGCTTCGGGGACCGTTCGTGGGGTGAAGCGTTTTACATAACCACGACACACTTTTGCGCCACTTGCTGCCGATGCATACCAGTATTTTGATCTAAATATTCTCTCCCCCAATGCTCCCGCTACGGGTCGGGATGGCGTCCCGTATTGTCCGTCCTTAAATGGTGAACTAGGACGCGAAAGGAAAACAAAGTCGAAAAAGCCCAACGTTCCCGAGTCTCGGGGCGCGTGTCCGTTACGCTGGTGCGCCTAAGCGTTTCGCTTTCGTTGGCGAACTTTGGCATCATTGGTCGGATTGGGACTCCAGCTTAACCTGGGACCTGGTGCGAGTTTGGGTTGATTCGTTTTGCATCGCTTGACTTTGGCCATTCGTAGCGACAGGTGGATTGTGGTGTGGGCATTGGAATGCTGGTAAGCGTTGTCCGAAAGGAGCCGGTAGATGAAACATGATCTTTGCCATCTGGCAGGGATCAATTCTTTCAACTGGCGGACGGCGTAACTATCGAGGTGTGGTCTGTTTTGCAAAATGCCATTGTATCACACAACAATTTGAGGATGTGTTTTGCTCGGGAATCAAAGAACATTATGTGAATTGTTTTCACCACAAAGATCCAAAAATGTCTAGCTTCTGTTCCAACTTAAAGCTGAGTTCAGCTCCCAAACACAAGATTTCCATAATGCCATACATCGTCACGACATAACGATCCTCCCCAGAACCTGGAATGCTTAACCAAACACAATAACAAGGAAATGACGCCATCAGCACCGTCGGTAGTAAATACGTTCCCTTTACTTTGGGCGCAAAGAGTCCAAAAAAGAGTCGTCATAAGAGTGCGCCATAACACGGTGACGCTAGTGACTACCAGAAGACGCCCCGTACGAGCAGGCCCCCATAGCAGATCCTTTCCCAAAATCCCATACCAGCTAGCAGCATAAAACGTCACGATCGTCTAGCAGTGGGCCACCCTCCCCGTTGAGCGCGTCTGAGTACCATTGCGCAAGTCATTTTCATCGGAATGGCGCGATAACGGTTTACGTTTCGAGTAGCACCGTCTGAAGGAGAAGGTGCGAGTGATTAAGAGTGGCCTCCCAAGGAAGGTGGGGAGGGTGTACTACAGTCGTTTGTCGCGCTATTTGAAGCGCATGGTTTGACGCAGCGATGGGGTTCGTGTCTTGTGGTGTCGTTTAGATCTTGTCAAGAAATTATGGACGCGGGAAGGAAGATTCATCGATGTGCGGCCAGCCGTGTGAGTGTGTGTGTAGCACGCAGCTATGACGGGGAATTTCGTCACCAGCGGTCGAAATCGCTTATCGTCCATCCTGCACGGAAAGGTTCGCAACAATCGAGCGCGAGCGGGTGCGCGATGGATGAGCGTTGCTGTGAGTGTGGTTCGTGTTTTTTTTTATTTGTGTTTTGTGAATAAAAACCGCTTCTGGTTCTTGCTCAATACCCGCCTCGTTAGACGCGAGCCGCATATTTACGTTTATATTTGGGTACCGATGGAAGGTGGTTTACCCTGTGTCTACCGCACCAGCTTCTACTATGGAACCGGACACTCCGCTCAGACGGTGCCGATCTTGCCATTGCACGCACGTGCTCGGGTACGCAAAAGTGTGCTTTCGTGTTCTCGACGCGTTACGCCAATGTGCCGGGCAGCCAACGAAACGCCGCTAGCTAGAGGTGTATTGGTTTGGAGCTGTCTAGCGGTGTAGTGAAATGATACTACGAACGAACGGATTTGAAGTACCCAAACACCGAGTTCGAAGTGCATCGAAGCTTCCACACCGTTGACCTGGGCCGTTGGAGAAAATAGCGGAGGGTGTGAGGTGGTTGGCGATCGGCGCAATTCCGCGAGCATGCCTACCTTTGGTTACCTCTCCGAAATAGCCACTCGACGGTGCCGAGCAGCGCCTTGGTAAACGTGTTTTCTTGCTCGACCACGCGCTCACCTCCGTCGGTTCTTGTCGAGGAGAAGCTGCTCGAAGTAATGGGCACTCCTCGCGCGAAACTCTGAGGCTGAGCTATCCGATCGATCGTTTAGGGCCGATTTTTCCTTCTTGAAACATCTCCGCGCAATGGCGCACATTGCGCCATTGTAGACGAGAACCATTTGGCAAGAGTCATTTTGGGGTGGAAATGTCTTTAAACGCTCTCATTAGAACGTTGTTTTGAGTTGGAAGGAAGGAAAGTGTGACGTTCGGGGAAATAGCACGAAGGTGTTAATTAGCCACTGACCTCACTGAAGCAGTAGCTCGCAGCAGTGTGTCGTCCAGAGCTCAATGACCAGCATGAAGGAAGAGAACTCCGGATGTCCTAGAGTTGTCGCATGATAATGCACCGGACGAATTACCACCCTGTAATGAGCAGGCTTCCCGTAGCATATCTTGTGAAAGGTTACAAACCACTTAGGAACGCGATCGAGTGGGCAAGTCTGACACGCTACATTTACAACTGACAGGCATGGTAATCTCCTTCTTCCATAGACATGGTATGCTACATTTCAAGTTCTCAACCTTCTGGGCCTGGGCATAATCTTTTGTTAGTCAACGCATCAATCAACGGATGTCAGACAGAAATGTAACCAACTGCATTATTTTCTTCATCTTCTGTATGGAAAGTGAAACTCTTGGGGGCTATAATCTCGCCACTAAGAACCTACGAAAAGGGGAACCTCTCTGAAATCGTGTAGAAGATACCAAAAGAAAAATATCCACCCAAAATATTTTCGAGAAGCTTCCCAAGGATCGTTCAGAATAGAAAGTTCATCCAACATTCCATTGTCGATGCATTCCAATGTCACGAGGCTTATGTTACGAGCTGATAGAAGCTTCTACGCCTTCCATCGAAAGGCCGAACAGATTGGAAGGCGGTGTAGTTTGGGGCCATCAAATACCATCGCATCGCATTCGTATGTACAGACATTGATCAATTGTACGGCTTACCTAGACGGCACGTATTGAGGTGTAAGGTTACCACCTCTTGGTGTCCACCTTTATTCTAACAACAACTAGAGCCTCTCGCTCGAAGCGGAAAAAAATGACAGCATTTCTCATGTTCGATGCAATATCGATGAACAACGGTCGTATCATTTGGTTCGCTCCAACGACTCTCTATCACCGGTATTGGAAATCAAGGCCACCGAAGGCTCCGGTCTGTGTCCGGTGTTGTTGACTAAAGCTGTTGGCTTTGAACATCTTTCCAAATCCCATACTAATGTGACATTTTTAACCGATACCGGGTGTGCCGGTGGGAATCCAAACCGAATCGAACCGGCGAGGCATATTAGCAAGTAAAATGAATGTCCACTTCCACAGGACGAGCCCCCCTGTTTGCATACTGTCAGCAGCGTTTAGAGGATTAGTGCATCGTGTGCGGATGGGTAGATTCGTATTGGCTAATCTGGAAACGTTGGGACACGATTGCTGGTATGGAATGCACAACTTCAACAGTGGAATATAAAGCTCTTGATACTTTTATAAATTTTGGAATCCACTTTAACCGTCTTCAAAAACGATTGGAAGCAAAAAATAACCAATGGGCCCAACGATAAATATTGTCCACACACTTGAAGGGTTAACTCTCGTGGTTTCTCATTTTCTCCCTCGAATGAACGTGAGCGTGAGAGCGACGCTCAACCATACCATGCCCACCGGAGAACCAGCTGGGTAAAACGCTCTGGAAGGGGTTAAATATCTTATATGATGTTGGGGAGAATCCACCATGGGCGTCTCATTCAATCGCAGACAGTGAAAGTGTGCAAACGTCGTAGAGGATTTTCGCGCTGGGCGCACACCCCCATTTTTCCGCTTCATCCAGCCGCTGTGAGAGTGAGTTTCGTTGTTTGGTTGCGTTTTTCCGTTGCATGCCACAAAGTAGATCATACGTGCTGGTGTTGGTGCTGGTTCCTAGAGTAGGAAGTGTAATATTAATATATCGGTTAAAAGAGTGCTTAAGTTCACGTACGAACCAGCCGCGAACGTTCTGTAGGTAGGAGTCGATCTAATTAATATTGATCGCGGAAACGAAACGTGTAGTATGAGCGGGTTTTGTGTGATACGTTCAACACAAGACAAACCTCCACCTGATTGGTGTGCTATCTCAAATAGTACATGTGAATGTGAACACTTGTAAAAGACCTTCAAGGAAAAGGATATTCAACGAAGGTTGCTCAGTGCATACTTTCAAACATCGTGAAGCTTCTCGGACACATCGTCTGTCGATCGATCGACCGAAGGGGCAAAGAAACCATTCCACATTTCCAACACAAGTGCGGTATCGAAGTCGTACAACGTACTCTCTGTACTTTTGTGTGTGTGTCTCTGGCTGTGTGTGTGTGTGCATATATGTGTATAATAGAGAAAGGTTGCAGTGAGTAGGAAACATTCAAAACAAAGTGCATATAGGCAGACAAAACACAGATTTCGAAACGCAACAACCAAATCATGCGCACGCACACGCATTGTGCGATATTCGATTGATCGGTGGTTTTTCGTTTACATCGCACCAACAGCACAAAAGACACGGTGGTTCGAAGTGTGATTTTAAATGCGACCTCGTCAAATTGCTGCTACCAAGTTACGGTGGCGGCATGGTGGCCACATAACGCCACCATCTTATTTTCCCCGTTGGCGGTGAAATTTCACCTCCGTGTGTGTGCATCCCGGGAGGTATATTACTATATCTCTCTGTCTTTTCTTCTTCTCCTTTCAAATGCACGACGTTGCAGCTTTGTGTAGCAACCCGTCCAGTACGCCGGGTTGCACGAAACCAGTAGCAGTCAGCTTTAGTAATCCCCAAACGAACTACCCAAACACGCACGAGTTTCCCGAACACTGTGGCAGCCACCTTTCGTTCACACTCACTGCCCTGAAGTGAGAATCTGCTGATTTGATGCATTGTTTCTTAAACGTAAGTATTGCTCAGAACGCATAGTTTCGATACAGTTCCTTCAGTTTCCCTTTCATTATTTGGTGGGCAATCATCACTGTTGGAATGACGAGGCAGAAGACGGATCGAAGAGGAACAGCAACGGGGCTTACGTAACGTTTGTTTACGTTTCGAGTCAACGGAGTGTACAAGCATTGGTGAACATGAATATGTGCGAATGTGAATCGAAGAAGTATCCACTCCTTTGCAACCGTTCGACAGCTTCTCCTCGTAAGCAAATAAGCAAACTGCAACGAAAAGAAGGATAGGTTTCTTTCATTTTTTTTGGACAACTCGACCCAATTTCCAAACCATGCAACCACATCTCATGTTTGGTCGGTTAATATACATTTTTAGAACTACTTCAACCGAACTCATCGATCATCGATCGGAGGGGTTGATCGCTTCTTCTCGAAGTTTTTCGCTCTGTCATGCAAACGAACTCACTTCCAACAAGTCAATGGGACGCGATTCGAATTGAAAACGAGTTGCTTCGGCAGTACCTGTGCACGATCACTCATCAAAGAAAGAGTGTCGTCGTGTGAACGGTCCAAAATCCGTACCTGTCTTTGTGTGGGCACATTTTACGTCTACGCTAATGACAGGAAACGGAAGACTGGTCTAGGTGCATCGGCAAGTAGCCTACAGGAAGGAAGCGGGAAATGATCACGAACCCGTTTCCTAGAGCGTTGGGAGATGTCATTATTGATCCTGTTCCGAGTGTCGCCGGCAAGATTGGCGAGGAAATTATCTTTGACGGATGAACTCATGAACGGAGCGCACACCTTTAAGGGGGGTGCGAATGGTCATTAGACACTATGTTGCAATAGAGGTGAATAGGAGTGCAGTGCAATGTTAATTTTCGACACGCAACCCACCAGAAGCGCACGATATGTCGCTAAACACTTAGCTTTGCGTGACTCCAGTAAAGAAGACGCTGTGCGTATTTTCAGGGACACAAACAACGTCTGCGCAAGGTGCGTTTCGCAAGGTGAGATGCTATTGCCAAAAATGAAAACAATTATTTCATCCTGTGAACCAGGCGGACTGGGAAGATTTGTTTGCTTTTCGAACGGCATGAAACACGTTTGCTTTTGTTTTCATTTTCAAAGCATCGCGGGAGAAGAGTGATTACGAAAAACAAAAAATAGAAACTTTGCTTTGAGACGAATCACAATGCATTGAGTGCATCGGACAGTTTGTCTTCAAATGCAGTTCAAAGGCAACAGTAGGTCGGTAGGACTCTGAAACAAACTGTGTCAATCCGTGGCAGGCGGCCTGTAACGTACGGGTACGGGTAACATATAGCCTTCTTCTTGCGCTTGACTGCTTGCCAAGCTTTAGAGCGGCACACTTTAACCTGCTTCAGCTACCCAGGCTGCTGGCCACCGCTGTACCGCTGGGATGATATAATCCGCACCTAAACGGGTGCGCGCGGCTCTCGACTCGCGGTCTTCGGTCGCGGCAATTTGCTTCGATTTATTTTCACCTTTTGCTGTTGTGTTTTGTGTGTTTGCTGACCGCACCACGCTCAGCTAAGCCACAAAACGTTGTTCGATGGAGTGCATTTGTTTGTGAGCGGGCGAAATGGAGGGCATGCTTGCGCTTTTAGGTTTGCAACATAGGGCCATTCGGTTAGGCAACTGCAATGGCAACGTTATTTGACCATAAATGTAAATTAATAAACCTATATAGGGGAATGTATCGGGATGTTAATGTTTGTTGGAAATAAATGAAATTCGCATTTCAATCGTCAACAAACACGTGCGACGTTCTTGCAGAATTTCCTATTCAGGTTCGTCGCCTACTATGCATAGTCCACTCGCGCAAGTCTTTTGTTTGCAGACGGTGTTTCTGTTTGACACACTTCCATAAAACCATCATTCTTGTCAGTTAGATGTGGGTGTATACTGCATTCGAGGAGTGCAATAAATTATGACCCACGTACGAAAGAATTATTAAGCTCGCTTCAATCGCTTTCTAATGCACCGGTAGAAATCGATCGAGCGAATTTTGCACCCAATACCATAGTCGAAATTTAATTAATTTAGCAATCATTCCGCCAATGGGGAATGCCTTCCGCATTCGACTACGACATCGGAACCGAATTGGCCGTCGGGGAGCATTAGGTATTATTTAATTGCAAATCAAGCGTCACCATACTCGCCCCATTATGGCACGGTGTACAGTAACGCTTTTAAAAGCTCTTTCTCTCTCTCTCAGTGCACCCAGTTCACTTCAAACTGTTACTGTTTGGTTTAACTTTCTTTTCGCACAGCCGGTAAGACCGACCGGGAGCCGGGATCTGCTGCCAATCGCGCAATCAACTCTCAATTGCAACTTGATTTTTACTTTCTCGGGCACGTTTGGCAGCAGTGATTGAATCTCCCCCTTGTGCTGTGCTCCCCTTTCTGCCAGCCAGCGAGACCAGCAATTGTAAATGCATCGTCATCGGATGCTTCATTGAATCGTTCATTAAACTGACGTCGGTCGATCGTTCGGTTGGCCTGTCCCTACGACACATAACGCTTGCAGTGGATTTCTCAATCCGCTTAATGAATGATTTGAACCATCAGCGCTGGTGACAACGATTGCAAAATGAGCGCTTCAATTGTTCGCTTGGACAATGCTTATTAAACCATCGACTAATTCTATACACGATCACCATTACAAGACGTTTAGTGGATGAAGTTTTCCTGCTACAAAATTCAAAACATCGACCATTGGATGGTGCGCGATGTCTTAGCGGTTTGCGGTTTCAGCTTCTCGAAGATGTAAGAATGTTTGCTTAAAAAACAGAACTCCCCACTTTTACAAGCCAGTGTGTGTTCAGGCGTGTAGGGAAGTGGAGAACCGGTCGACCTTTCCAAATATTTACAAGACAACACCGCAGCGAGCTGATATGAACTCGAACATTCAACTGGTTGAACCGGACTCACGATCGCTACTTGTCTCACTATGGGATCTTCGTCCTCTGTGCCGTCATAGTTATCGCGCAACGGTGCTGCATGATTATTAATGATCACACCCGTCACCGTGCACTTCCCTTTTGGTTTCGTACTGCTGACGACTGGCATGAAGTTATTTGTTATGGGTTATGGAAGGTGTGCGTCAGCGCTTGTCACCTTTTAAAAAGGGTGCTTGTTTTCCTTCCAGCTGATATCTAACTATTTGTGATTTAAAAATCGCTCAACAATAGTGTCGCTCAGCAAGTCATTAAGTTATTATCACCTCCATCATACCGTACCATTGTTAGTGCTAGGTAACGATGTCATTTTATTGTTTTTCGTACTTCTCTCCCTTTACAGACCCACCAAAACGATGTTGAGCTTTCCAGCTTCATCATTATTAGCTATAAGCATCATCTGCTCGGTTGATCCCGGTCTGGCAGGTCCCCTGGATGCGCTCAACTGGGCCCGGATGGACAACATCAACCTGCCCTGGTTGCCATGTAAGTACTGTTGGCCATTCGCTCACGCCATTATGATAACAAGCAACCATCCGCGTACAATGTGATGGTTACAAGCTAGCGGAAAGACATGGTGTTTTTGTTCTTCTGCCTTCAATGTCATTGAGGATCGTTAAAAGATCGTTCAAAGGAAGGGGCATGGTGGTTGTGGCACAACTCTATCAGCTGTTGAGCGACGCCGAGCGCTGTTCGGCTTCCTCAGGCTAGTACGATTGCTCCAGCGATTGCTCGCAAGACGCTGCCGTCAAGGTCAAGTGTTCTCCTATGCTTTCTTGACATAGATTTCAACCACGATACCTGATCGCCGGTGTTTAAGCAAGGTGAGCGTTATTTTATCGACTCATCGAGCGGGAACCCATATTGTTCCTAATGCGTGCACCACCAGTGGCGACATCCATTCATTCGGCGATTTTTTTTTCTGTCGTGTTTGTGATTTGAAAGCTTCGCGAATGAAGCGAGCTAATTATGAGTTTTTTTTTGGTTTGATAATCAACCATATCCATGGTAGATGGCTTTTTGTACGTGCTTGTAGGTCCTTCATTGGCATTCCTCTAGATAAGTTTGCTCACTTGCATGTGCTATTATTCTCTATAAACCTCTGAAAGAAAAAAAACTCCCATAGGTCTTGATCGCAACATCGAATTACGATCAACAGCAATAGTCGTTAATAACTCAACGAAAAAGGAACATCTAGACCTTTCATGTGATGTGTCGTGTCTTTGAGAGGCAGTAACACACCTCTCTTTGATGCCCCAGTTACGATACACACATGCGAGAAGTTTTTGCTTCCCCTCGAATCATTTCCAATGTCTGGGAATGTTGTTTTTTCGAGATGAAACGTTGGGCAACGGACACCACCGTGTGCATCGATTATCGACTTCCATCGTTTTCAATCTCCGTTGTTGAAACCCTCCAAACAACGGCCTGAGAACGAGCTGCATCGAAGGTGAACGATTTAAGCACCTCCGCAACCTACTGGGTGGGTTGCATTTGATTATGCTTTCCTCATTGCTCCCGCCCGGTCACAGCCGGTTGGATGGGTGGCCTTCGTTATTCACACCTTCATTTCCATGAAGATGTCCCAAGTTTTGGATGGATATTTCGGATCCAGTGCGATCGATGCTGTACGCGAAGGTCACACTGTGATAATTGGATAAGCTAAGCATTGCTTGCGCACCGGGAACCGGGTCAAACGTGCCATCGGTAACCCAATTACAGTATTGCATCAATTTAATCGCATTTTTGCACGTTTACAGACGAGAATATGACACGATGTTACGGTGATCTGGGCTGTCTGAACATCACCAAGGAATGGTACCACCTGATCTTCCGGCCGTTTAACGTATTCCCCCTACCAAGGAGTGTAATTAACACACGCTTCATCTTGTACACCGAGAAGAATCCAACCGACGGACAGTTGCTGCAAGCGGAAGCGAAGGACACACTGGTGAAATCGCACTTCAATCCCGACTGGGAAACTAAATTCATCATACACGGGTTTATCGATACGCCACTCTCGAACTGGGTGTCCGAGATGCGCGACGAACTGATCACGCGCGGCTCACTGAACGTGATAGTGGTCGATTGGGCAGGTGGATCGTTGCCTCTCTACACGCAAGCGACAGCCAACACGCGTCTCGTCGGCCTAGAGATTGCTTACCTTATACGGAAGTTGCAAGAGTACCGAGGCTTACAGTTCGAGGATGTACATCTGATTGGACACTCGCTAGGGGCACACACGGCAGCGTATGCAGGTGAACGTATTCCTGGGCTGGGGCGTATCACAGGACTCGATCCGGCTGAACCGTACTTCCAGGGCATGGGACCGATTGTACGACTTGATCCTTCCGATGCTACGCTGGTCGATGTTATCCATACGGATGGACGAAGTGTGTTCCGGCTCGAGATTCCTGGCTACGGTATGTCACACGCCTGTGGCCATCTTGATTTCTATCCGAACAATGGCAAGGAGCAGCCGGGATGTGCGTTGTCACAGGAAGGTGCAGCTACGATCCCACTGACACTCATCAAGGACGGTATTGAGGAAGCTTCACGAGTTCTACTAGCCTGTAATCACATCCGTGCGATCAAGCTCTTTATCGACAGTATCAACGGGAAGTGTCCGTATGTTGGTAAGTGTTAACGGAGCTCATCAGCTTGCTGGAAGATGTAGCTAAACGTGTCTGTTCCGATTTCTCCACAGCACATCGATGTCCGTCCTATCAACATTTCCTCAGTGGCAACTGCTTCAAGTGCACGTCGGGTAATTGTGCGCTGATGGGTTACCATGCATCGCTGCCCATCACAACTACCCGTCAAAACGTGTCCGAGAACGATGTCATCAGTGGTTCCTCCAGCGTACCGGTAGCACCGCAACCGGGAAAGTATTTCCTTGCCACCGGGCGTGACTTCCCATTCTGCCGTAAGTTTTCGAAAGCGACTTTACGTGCGCATGTTAATTGATTGTCTAACTCTTTTGCTCTCTGGTGTCTTTCGCAGAACGTCACTATCGCTTCACGGTCGAGCTGGCCAAACCGAAGGTGGCGGAACCGTGGGTGCAAGGCCATCTAACGGCCGGTATCTTTTCCGAGCGTGGCGCACTGCGAAACATTGATCTGACGCCCAAAGGAACGGCTCGGTTGGAGCACGGTACAACCTACCAGGTGGTGGTCACCAATCCACACGATCTTGGTGATCGTATACGCAAGGTTGAGCTGGCCTGGACACACGACATGAATGTGCTTGAACCGACCACCTTGTGTTTGTTCTGGTGCAACAGCCATCTGTACGTGAAGTCGATACAGGTCGAAACGATGCAAATGCCCTCACGAGAGTAAGTAACCTTTCCCGTTCAGGTGTAACAGTCCGATAACACTTCGCCGTCTCTCTCTCTCTCTCTTCGTACAGGAAAAGGAACATCGAATACCCGAACAAATTGTGCGCTCCGAAGCGCGAATACGCCGATATTGCCAGCCGCGGTTCCTACTCGTTCTATGACAACTGCAAACGGTAAAGAACATCCGCGTCTCACCGACACCAACATCTCACTCACAGCCCAGCTCAGCCAGATTTCAACAACAAACTCAGCACCACGCCATCGCGAGGACACGGGGAAAATCGCGTCATATGTGATTTTACAATGTTACTGTTCGCGTAGTTAGCCTCTAGCGTGCCTTCTAGCGTATAGCCACCCACCTTTTGTCTCTTGTAGTGAATTTCCTTTTAGCCACCCTTCGCACAACCCGTGTGTGCGTTGAGTCCGGCCTCTTTCGGTGAACCGGCGACGGCGTCACCGAGTGTCGTTCCCTTAAATCATTTCTGTGAAATATTCGACACTGCCCCTCCATATTTGCTCTTAGTCGTAGTACTGTGTAGGATGCGTGTTCCATTTATCTCGTCTAGCGTTTAACATTACCGACCGGATTGCGCGTGTACGTTTGATGAACTTTACCACCTCGGCGGAACAACGGTAGGAGGGGGGGATACAACACGCTTTTGACTTGTTTTGAACAAAAATTGGAAGAATTTTGCATTGGTAGTTTGTTAAGCCAAAGTGATATGAAACATTCCCGACGTGCAGCAGTGAAATTTGAAGGCACACAGTCGTCACCATCGTTGGCGTTGCATGTACGGGCGTCTCCATTGTCGCCCGACGTCACCTGTGCAGTTGGCACATTCACTTTCTCTACCCCTTCGGGAGCCATATATGTGTAATGCTTTTTTGTTTGTTTGTTTTGAATTTGTTCAAATGCAATACGCGTAGCAGATATTAGTGTAAGCGTGCGGCGTACCGACCGGGGTACGCCGTAGTAGGAGAAGGTAATAGGCTAAGTATTGGTGTGTTGTCCTTCCGTGGGGCCACACTTTCCATGCGTTTACTTAATTACATTTAACAAAACTGAAAACATTATTGTGATACCTATACGAAAAGAGTGACTGTAAATTATGAAATAAAACGATACATTTATTTCGTGTACCCTTTTTCGTCGGTTTTCCGCCACACACACGGAAATTGCTTACGCTCGTACACAAACACACATAATTAAAATAATACAATTAAAAATCGTCCATGCATTGCGGTGAATCCTTAAACAGTAATTAACGCGTTACTTTCGTTATTTGCGCAGCGCTCATGACATGGTGCCGTTTGTGAGGGCATGCGCCAAATCGTTGAGACTGTTCGAAAGGGCCAGTATTGCGGACGACATGTTTGTGAGTGCCTGGGCAATGGCAAACTGGGAGTCGTCGATTTTTCGTTTCTTCATAACCGTTTCCAGCTTCTCCGTAGTACGTTTCAGATTCTCCTTCAGCCGGGCCTGCGGTTGACCTATGGCTACAGTATTCTTAGGTCGCAAAAACTCGCTTGTCGCATTGTGCAGGGTTGTCAGCTCTACGTACTCCGTCTGGGGTACATTGACCATAGGTTTGTAGGCTTCGGCCGAGTGCTTTCGTATGTGCAGCTGCGTGGTGATGCTTTGTTGTGCGGTCTCTTCGACTGGTTTGGCAAAGCTGGCCACAAACTCCTCGTCTAGTGGATCCTCCGCATAGTTCTCCACCACTATTTCTTCCTTTTGCACCCCTGTATCTTCGGGATAGTATTCCTCCTCGACGTTCTGCATCGAGCTCATCTCGCTGCCATTCTCGACCGCCTTTGTCCACTGTTCTAGTACGTCGTACAGGTTGCCCACACGCATGATACGTACCTCGAACGGAGTTGGCCCGATACGTTTCGATCGGCCCTCCACTACTAGTCGGCATTTTCGGCGCAGATTTATGAGCACGTCCGCCCAGTATTTCACCCATTTCGAGCATGATTTCACCGTGCCACCATCGATCTTGTTCAACCGTTGTGTTGCTTCCACCCAAAACTTTTGGCGCTCCTTACTGTCGTCTAGGTTTTCCAGCTTGCCCTTTTGTTGATATTCTTCAAAAATCAGCACGAGCTCCTCTTTCTGCAAATTCGATGCCGATTTCGGTTTCTAACCAACGATGGAAAGATGGAAGCGACCATTAGTGATGCTTACGGACCCGTCCAATGCTATTATTACTTACTGCCTCCGAGTTCATCAGTTCCATCGAGTCGGTGTATGCACACGCCAAGTATATTATTCCGTCCGACGATGCCAGCGCGTTCGCATTAGCGCAATAGTCTTCCAAACGCTGGCCTTAGGACAACGGTTTAGCTTTGCGCGCCTTTCGCACTGATGATGAGGATGATAGCCGAACGTGAACGATGAGCTAAAAAGTGTAAATATTTTTGGTGAATACAAGCGCTCCGATTTCTTTCTCATCCAAAGCTTCTCGCTTGGTGTTTTGGCGAGATGTCAACTACGGCACATAAACGGTGCTTGTCAAATGCCACCTTGCAAAGATGAATAGAGATGGGATAGGTTTGCGTACAACGTTGTCCGAAAAGAAGCAGTGCTCAAGCGATGCAATGAACAGAGTGGCAAGATCGGGTCAAAAATCACATTCCGTAGATTCCAAATTGAAAATCCATCATTCGTACCTAATCCACAATCTTTTGGCATTGAAAATACAAATTAAAAATTATACGCAATACCGTACCACCGGCAAGCGTACATGAGGAATCGCCCATCTCAGCCTTACATACCTTGATGTTTGGGTGAAGTGTTCCAAGCGTTTTAATGCGGATCGAGAAGCGTCAAATTGCAAACAAAAACATTCATCGGCGTGCTGTTTTCATTCCACCATCGCGAAAAGTACCTTAAAAAATGGTTAAACTTACGCCCGATTTGATAAACCAGTCTATGCAGTACATGAACCCATGTCGCGACCGAGAACTGGATTTACGTGGTAAGTGAAACCCGTTGCTAGATTCATGCACGGAAGTTCCGCTCACGTTCATTCATTGCCGCATATTTCAGGATACAAAATACCACAAATCGAGAATATGGGTGCCACTTTGGATCAGTTCGATACAATCGACTTTTCCGATAACGACATTCGTAAGCTGGACGGATTCCCGCGGCTTCCCAGACTGAAATGTCTACTCCTGAATAACAACCGCATTGTGTAGGTTTGCTCATGACTGCGTCTGATAACGAGATTCCAATGATTGTTTTGTACTTTGCAGAAGAATTGGCGAAACCCTCAACGAATCGCTCCCCAACCTTCAAAGTGTAATACTGACGGGAAATAATATTCAGGAACTAGGTGATTTGGAGCCGCTAACAAAACTTACGTGTTTGGAGACGCTTAGTTTGCTAACGAATCCCGTCTCAACCAAGCAACACTATCGTGAGTATGTTGCTTTTCGGTTTCCTAATCTGCGGCTGTTAGATTTCCGTAAGATCCGACAGAAGGAACGTGAAGCGGCGAACCAATTGTTCAAGTCGAAAAAAGGGAAAGAAATGCACAAGGAAATCGTTCGAAAAGCGAAACAAGCGTTGCCTCCCGGTGTGGGAGGTACCACATCGCCGGAAAAGCAAGTTGTTCAGAATGCCAGCCCTGAGGCCCTCCAAACGCTTCGGGAAGCTATCAAGAGAGCCACAAATTTACAAGAAGTCGAACGGCTTAATCGTATGCTACAATCTGGTCAGATAACCGGCGACATTTTGAACGGTAACGATATCCCTGCTTCTTAATCTTAGTTTTTTACAGAAAGTGATCCCGAAGGGCATCAAAAGCGAATGGAAAGTTGCAGCTATTAATGAACATTTATTTTATTCTGCTTCTATCTACTCTAGGTAATAATGCTTCAGCAGCCGACTAAAAGCTCTGATAGGAACAGATACACAATACGATGAGTTGGTCAAATAGCACGGTCGAGAAGTTTGTGTGTGAAATACATGCATTGAAAAAGTTGAACTAAATTGTCGTACGATTCAATAACTGTAGCACGTCAGATTCCTTCAAAATGTTTTCCAGCGTCCAGCGCTTGGTCAGATCCTTCTGTATCATCATATCACAGAGCGCTTGCAGTGAGGCAGAGTATCCATGCCGCTTCCAATCAATTTGTGGCACGCGGAATTTCTGTTTCCGGCTCTTGCCGAGAAAATTCACGAAAGGATGTTCCAGCATACACAACTCGTAGAAAATAATGCCCAAAGCCCATACATCGCTCTTGTAGTCGTAATCCCTGCCACGAGCAACCTCGGGTGCCATGTAAAGCGGAGTTCCGACGATTGTCCGATTGAAGTCGTTATCGTGCATAATTTTTGATATACCGAAATCAGCCAATTTCAACCTATTGTCCACACAAATGAGTATGTTGGCTGGTTTCAGGTCACGGTGAATAACATTTCTCTGGTGTAGATAGATAAGTCCGTCTGCTATGTCGCCAAATTTCACCATCACGGTGTGTTGATTCAGAAAAGCTCTCTCGCTGAAGCGTCGCTCAAGAAAAGCAGCCAAGCTGCCACGCTCCGCAAATTCCAGTACAATATTCCAGCTGTCGGATGTTTGAAAGTATCCCAGGTATTGAATGATTCGTGGATGGCGAATTTGAGAAAGAATCAAATGCTCTTTCTGTACAGCTTTGTAGGCATATTCAGGACTATGGTAGGGGATGCTTTTGATGACGATGAACTGGTTGTGGTATTGATACAAACCTACGGAACTGCAGAGGAATTTAATTACCATAATTCTGTTCAAAGTTGTCTCATTACCTGCCGAAACACCCTTCAGCGAGGATTGAGTGTAAACGTAAAGCCGAATAATTGAATTTGTCCATAGTAGCAAAAGCAAAAGCTACACCGATCGGTCCGCCATCGATACTAATTTGGATCCCCAAATGATGCCAATGACGCTAGTGGGCTTTTTGTACATACTGAAAACAAAACAAACATGGAGTTTCAATTATGTTTTATCGCTCAACAAGGCTTAAATGTAGGTATAATTTAAAATACAACGCAAAACATGAACGATTCAAAAATGGTAACGGAAACTGTATTTTCTACAATATTGAACAAATTCACATGTAGAATAATTTTGTTCGTGACTGTGCTGTCAAGTTTGACAAGTGTCTGCCATTTGTAATCCAGCGAAGAAATCGAGGTGGACCGCGTTTACGAATTTCGTCCGCAGATCACCAATATTTCGCTGCGTTTTATCGCTGATAATCCTTCGTGTTAGTGGTAAGTGATGTTGAATAGCTATGGCATAGTGGAAAGTGGTCAATGAGTGCAATACGATTGGTAGTAGGACATATTCGGTGTCCACGCACATGCTGCTGCTCCGGCAGATGACGTTTTTACTTTTTCCAAACGACAGGGTTGTCAAAGGAGGATGGAGGATGTTTCGAGTTATTCCGGAAAAGTTTTCTAACTAATGTTTACATCTGATTACAGCTATCTTCAGATAAAACAACATGCCAGCATTGGATGATTTGAAATCCTCGTGGGCCGATGAAGTTGAGTCGGATTCTGCGTCGCTTCCACCACCATCGGAAGTAATCGAAAATGGGCAAAAGATCGTAACCGAGTACAAGTACAACAAGGATGACAAGAAGGTAAAGGTGGTGCGTACGTACAAAATCAGCCGACTTGTTGTGCCGAAGTGTGTGGCAAGAAGGAAGAATCTGGCCAAGTTTGGCGATTCGGCCGGTGACCGTCCAGGACCGAACCCTCAAACAACTCTCGTCTCGGAAGACGTTTTTATGCAGTTCATCACCAACAAGGAGGAGGAACAAAAGAACGAAAACGCTTTGGATTCCATGAAAAACATCGTCAAATGTCGTACTTGCGAAGGAGAGCATTGGTCATTCCACTGTCCGTACAAGAACAGTTCGTTCGATAAGCCAACGAAGCCGGCGGCAGCTCGTAAGTCATTTCCGTAGCAACAAGATCAAGCAAAAGCTAATCAAATCGTTTGCATTGTACCATTTTTAGCGGTGCCGGAAACAACAACCTCCAGCAAACCGGGAAAATATGTTCCTCCTCACATGAAGGAAAGTCAAGGCAAGGCTGGTATTGGTGGTGCAATGCGCGGACGTGACGATACCAGTGCGATTCGTATTTCCAATTTATCCGAATCTATGACGGAAGCTGATTTGGAGGAACTCGTGAAGAAATTCGGCCCGCACACCAAGATGTTCTTGTCTCGCGACAAAAGCACCGGACTGTGCAAAGGTTTTGCTTACGTCCACTTCCGTTCCCGCCGTGATGCAGCTTGTGCGATCAATACTCTCAATGGTCATGGTTACGATCATCTGATCTTAAGCGTTGAATGGTCCAAACCGCAAAACCCTCAGTAAAGGTGGATGAGGAATACTGTGCAGTGAGTATTACGGTGTGATTGTTTCCCATTTTTCGGTGCTTGTCCCTGATGATGGGACGACGCACGATATATCTGTGGCGCGCCGAGGATAGGAAACGGAGAAAAAAAAACAACTAAATATAAAAAAAGGATGAGAAAGGGGAATTCTTGATGTATCCTTTTTTGTGTGATGTACATCCCAAAAGCTGTGAGAATAATACTGCTGTGATCGGTATTGGAGAAGAATTTGTCCGCATTGTAGTGATGATTTGCCGGACTTCCTGTAGGGCAGAACGATCCACTTAACTTTAAATTATTGTCAGGTGTGAATGACCAGCCCAGTGCTACAGCTCAAGATCGACATGCGGAGGACACATTTTCAATAGGTAAGTCTATATTTATTTATTGTTATCAAAAACTACCGTAATAAATGTAAATCAAATTAGAATGAATGTAGTTCGAATGATCAAAAGGACCACGAGGGTGCTAATTAGCTAACAAAATATTGAAATGTTCCATTTCCATTCGGAAGGTGTTAATTTGAACGGGAAAGTGAACGTATTACTTAACGGGTTAACCAAAAGACAGCATTTAATTGAATAATTGGTGTTTTATTATTGGTTCAGTACATAAGACACGTTTAACAGGGAATCAGTGGAATCTCGTAGGCATCCGGTTGATTGTATGTTCGTTTCTTAGATGTACCATGAGCTTGCCTAGTTGGTTTTACTAAATCTATTCCTTAAGTACTACAACAGGCTTGGTGTGCGCATTACAATGGTTGCGTTTTGAACGCCTGAGTACTATCATCGTCTTTTTGTCAAGACTATACATTTTTCTGCTCTGCTTCAATCATCAGGCACTTCTGGCGAATGTTTCAATCGATAGCTTGCGGCTTTTCTGTTGCTCTGCAAATAGTTTTTCCTTCTTAGTGTTGGTCCTTGTGAGTAGAGTTTCGGACGCAGTTTTCCATCATCTCGTTCGTCTACCCGTTTTGAATCGTTCGTTTGTTAACACATTTTACATTCTATCTACGCTATTCTCCTGCTAATAATACTTAGAGTCTGACTGGGTAAAATATACGGAATATGAAATATTCTAGCGATAAAGTCGATTGCACCATACAACATGTGCCAGGCCTTGTCTACTGAAATTGCCTGTTTTGCAAAACGAACGTACATTTGATATTATAGAAGGGAATCTTAACAAAAGTAGTGACTTAGGAACAAAAACGGATCCGAACGGATAGGATGATTCACGATGATGCCGGCGCTTCAATTGTGTTTGAAGGCAGATCTGTCTCTAAGCACCGGCTTGGAACCATTGTTCATGTTCCGTTACGGAAGCAATGTGTTCTTTTGTGGTGAAAGCACTGATGGCTTAGTACCATTGGCAAGAAGCTGCTGACCATCTTGCTGATCATTGCTGCCTGGTTTCGCTTTCTTAAGCGTCTTGGTACGACCGGAGAAGTAGTCTTCGATCTCTTGCAGTGTCTTTCCCTTCGTTTCAGGCAGGCAAAGATAAAAGAAGACAGTACCTAGGAAGAGATAAAAAGAGATTATGAAAACATTACCATAAGAAAATAAGTTTGACATTCAAATACTTAACGATCATCACTTACCGGCGAAGGAAAAGCATCCGTACAGGATGAAGGTACCGTGGCGCTCCAGCACGTGCGTCAGAAAGGGATATGTTTTAACAACGATGAACACGAAGCTGTGTGCCATGCAGGTTGTTAAACCACCAACCAGGCCACGGACTTTCATCGGGTACAGTTCACCGATCATGACCCACGGTACGATCAGAAATCCGACCGTGCACGTGGTAATGAAGATGAAGATGCAAGCCACCGGGAACCACGTGGCAATGGGTTCGATCGGAGGATCAGCCATATCCCACTGGTGTTTGAATTTCAAATACACACCAAGGCCCACCATTGTGAAACCACATCCGACTCCGGAAATGAATGTCAGTGGCCGGCGACCACAACGACGTAGCAGAATGGCGCCAATTATTGTGAAAATGAGCCGCACAACGCCCAGCAGGATGGTGCAGGTATTCTTGTCCATCTTGGTGCCCGAATCGCGGAAGATCTCAACCGCATAGAAGGTGATCGTGTTGACGCCACTGAACTGATACATCATGAAGTAGATCGTCAGGATGGCGAAAGGCTTCAGACAGGACGGATGTACTAGTGCTTGTACTGTTTCGCGCAAGGTAAGCTTCTTCTTGCCACTTGCATTGGTCTTGGCAGCGAACGATTGCAATTGTTCAACTTCACGATCGATGTTGTAGCTGGAACCGCGCAATCGGGCCAAACTGCGGCGTGCCTTTTCGGGTTTCTGCTTTGAAACAAGATAGTTGGGAGTTTCCGGCATAAGCAGCATGAGTATGAGGGCGGCTACAGGGACGATGATCGATACGCCAGAGAGGAACTTCCATGTAGTGAACGCACCCAGCGTGTATTGGATCAGCACACCCAAACTGATTCCGGTCGAAGCGAGAGCACACAGCATACCGCGCAGATGTGGCTGGGTAACTTCGGACGTATAGACACGAGCCGGGGCACCAACCATACCCGAACCGAAGCCCGTCAGGACGCGGCCCGCGTAGATCATCCCTACGTTCGACGCACAAGCAATTATGATCCAGCCAATGATGGTCGGAATTTGCGTTGCTATTAGTGCCTTCTTGCGTCCGAAGTTGTCCATCACGTAGCCGCTCAGCAGACATCCGATCGGGGTACCAATCGCTGATAAGGACGCTGGGGGAGAAACAAAAGGGTACAGAAATGAGTGTTTTCGCTTCGCCAGGCGTATTACGTCATGATGAATCAGATCACGCGAATACAATCTCGAGTAGATGCGAGTCACGTGGAGCCATCCAGCAAGGATGCATTGGTATTTACTCGCATCCACCATACATAAACAACGTGATCTTAGGGCATGGCTGTACGTCAGAAGAGATCCAGTTCAAACATATTTCATTCAATAGACTTACGATAGAACATTCGATTTAGAATAGATAAATCGCATAAAAAGAAACAAGATTCCGGAACAACAAGACAATGAAGTACATTGCAGCTTATGCAATTTTAGGCTGCATGCGGCAAACGCCTGTTATAAAACAATTACCCAAGTTTAGTGCAGTGCTGTAATATGCAAATGAACTTCCAAAATGTAAACACTGGCTGATACTGCCGGATGTGTGTAATGGAGATAAACATATTATTGCGGTTGCGGTTGCAAATTTTTGGCGCAAATGAAAGCATAATGGGGAACACCTAACCAGAACATTGTTCGCTTGTTCGTATTGTTTCATAAACAAACTAACTACACCTACCACGTGTGATTATCGTAAATTTCACCGCATTGCCACCGATCCCTCAACTATCTGTTTGTGGACATATACACTCCACTCAACAACAACAATCCACCGTCCCAGACTCAGAGGGATGGAGAAGCGTTCACCGCTTTCTTATCAGTTTATGGTTAGTCAAGCAACGGTATATCCAACGCCCTCGAGAGCATTGCCAACAAAAATGCTAAACACGCTGTCGCTTCAGTTAGACTGTGTGCGTTACGCATGGTACCGAGATTGATTGGACACATTTTTAGCGGCATATTTTGCTTCGCACTAATGATGAGGAATGAAATCATTGGAGTGAGCCTGAAATCGTTAGGAATCCTTATAACCTCGGTTGCCGACCAGCACTGGCGACGTTCTACGGCCGTTCGGATTTAGACGCATAGACTGGGCAGCTCTCCGACTTGACGTCCAAGAGTGTCAAAATTTATCGTCTACTCATTATGCAAGGATAATGAACTGACGGCGCATTTGTGAATGTGTGTCAAGAAAATCTGGTTGGCTTCACATGTCACTGGAGGGCGTGTGCATTTGAACTTTGGATGAGACCGATAAACGCAGTGTGAATTTGAACAATGATTCGCAAACCCATCACGCAAGTACTTGACACTGCCCTTATCTTAGATCCTGTTTCTTGTGCTTTTCACGTACGGTCGAAGACGACACATCAGTTAAGGTGTGATCCCATCTTTAAACGGTTCTTTCTTCTAATGTTGAGGCATTAAAAGGAACCCGAGCAGAATCGATACGAGGCGTATCGCTTTGTCAACAATCCATGCCTTTAGTGATGCGTAAAGTTAGACAACATGCAGCAGATGCGTGATAGTAATTAAGCGAGATATATGGATGACGAATGAGCCGGCTTCTCGATGTCTTTTGCGGTTTGTGATGAAACGTCCACGAGCGGGCCGTAACATTGCGCGCCTGATCGTTATCGCGGTAGGTGGCAAACGGGATGCCGCGTCATGGCCTACCGAGCCATTGACCAACAATGAAGAACTGGAACTAGCTCGAACCGGGTGTGCATGCGGGCACACTACAGGAAGGATGCGTCCTTCCCATATGATTCGCTCTGCATGACGCAAGGCAAAATCAATAGAACGATGGCGGCCACGGCGCGACGACGAGCTCTCGATGTTTCGACCATTGACTCGAAGCTTTAGAGAAACGGTGGACACCCTCCGGAGGGAGGACAAAGTTGAAACTGGGTCAGGGTAAAACGCGAAGCGCAGATAAATGACCATCATCATCACATTCAATGGAACGTACTCGCGGTCTGACAATCGTTTAGCAATGTTGATTGTCTTAACAATTATTTTCCCTAATGCCTCGAGGTCTCGCGCTCTCCCTCTTTATCAATCAGCTGTGTTTGTGGGGGAGCGCAGATCGATAGCACACAGCAGGTTAGACCCTGAAAGGGCAGCAAATAAAACGCCCCGCGAATCGCGCAGTTCAAACGTAACCGGTTACCTATCTTCTCCTGTTTTGCGCTAAAGATTAGACTAAGGCCATCAGGGATATTGGCAATTGTACTTCTGTTTCAACTGGAAGTTGTCATGGCGAAATTGTGCAAGTGTTGTTGGGATCACTTCCTGTGGGGCTATCGGAAGGGAGGATAGGTATTGCTCAGAATAAACGACACGTGTCTTTTGCCATCCCGTAGCCACGAGTCGGAACTCAAAACTTACAAAACAATTGAGGGGGCCAATACACGGGCCAGGCTGTCTTTCGGTAGACATCGACGAACCGCTTCGAAGACTTCGGCCACTTCGGTGACCGTACGGGCGACGGGCGATTCGTCGTGTGTTGCATTGCTGCTAAAAATAATTTAATAACCGATACGTCACCATCCCTCGTAGCTGTTGCCATCGAGATCATTTCCCGATCTGTGGACACGGATCGTTCGCTTGCATGTTGCCAATAGAAGAACCGGTTACATCGAGCAGCAAGTTAAGTGGCGAATGTCAGGAAACTAGACATTGGCAGTCATCATACATTGTGCCTTGAATATATGGGTCACTTTTGGGCGAAAAGTGTGATGGTTCAGCCACAATGGAACAAGCGTTCGTCAAACGCTTACGGTAGTTTGTACATCTATTGGTTTGTATTTATTCATTACGTTGATGAAACAAAACATGTGCAACAGCAAGTGTTGACAAAGAAAGTGCATCACTAGAGGTTGCGGGTGTTGGTTAACACATAAACACGAAACCAACAACGAAACCGGGATGCTAGTGGGGAAGCAAAGGTTAAAGATCTGTCTGTAAGCGTTTCAGGTAGCAGGTAAGCGGAGGTGTAAACAACACATGGTACAGGTCCTCCGTGCAAAGCTCCGTACAACGATGCACCGGCTGCAAGAGTGCATCGGCGTCAAGCAATATTGTTTGGTTCAGATCGGATCAGCTGACGTGTGGGACAGTGAACATACGAACACGTCACACGACGAACTGTGCTCGGCTTAAATCCCTACGGTCTGGCTAAATTTAGCCGTGGCTGGTTGTTACACACGAAGAGCCTCACGACTGCACACTTACACGATCGTCGTGAAGTGATTGACTTCCGATGTCCTTGTGTGCGATACAGTGAAGTCATTTGGCCGGAGGGAGAGCGCACGCGACTCAAGTAATTTTTCCCACTTCCTGACCCAACACGCTTGGCTTTGATGGTTTATCGCTTATGGATTTGACGAAGGAAGATACATACCCACCCAGGATGATTCGCTTTCATTGACCGGGATAAGCGAGTCCGGTGCCTGCAGCTGCGGAATTACCACAGCCGAGAAGCCAAAGATGAGTCCGGTGTTGATTGTGCCCAGGTTGGCTACGAAGGCGGCTATCACCTGGCGCATGGCCTTGCCTCGTTCGGCCGCTTTGTTCGGTTGGCTCTCGACGTTAGCCAGCGTCACCGTTACACCCTTCTCACTGGTGGCCATAATTTGCGGCGTCGTGTCTTTGTCTACCAGCACCACCGAATCTTTCCTGTGTACGGCACGAAACGAAACGGAAAAAAAGATTCGGAAACCCACATGAGACATTTATCTCCTACACTATCTACAAATGATAACATGATTCTCCTATTCCACCGGACATTTATTGCGGCCGTGCACAACACGCAACTCCAGATCACCCGGGAGTGTGAGCATGTTTAAATCACTCCCCCATACTTACCCTGTCATTTTGGATGAGAATCGTTAAATATTGCCGATCGTCTCGATGCAGTGGCAACAAGCATATAATATCGGGCCAGATGATGCGTATAATACACGATGCAGCACCCACCCACAGCAGTAATGCACAGTTGTCTCGGTGCACCAACTGCAACTTAAATGTACTCACAGCGCACTATTTCTGCTTGCACAAAGTCTTCTGCTTTGTCGTTCGTTCGGTGGAATGACAAGACGGCTTTCTAGGGGTGTTTTTTTTTCAACTTTTTATCACAGCCATGAACGAATGTTGGGAAGAGATTTGTTGTAATATGCTTAGTACTAGTTTGTTTTGTCACGTTGTTTGTGTTTTGCCACCCACAGCTACCTCCTCACCATCACCAATACCGTTCTGTGCGCTAGAATGGAATCAGCTTGAAGTATTCTTCAATTATCGGTTGCATTCCACCGTGCACAGTTACTGCTGGGTTCATTTTACTGGGCACACGATGGATGATCCCCCGGAATACGGAACTGAATTACTTAGGACTTTCCTTCACAAAAACACACTGCACCATACACGCACAATACACAGACACACTGTTCTGAAAGGGAAAATAAAACACATGAATCAACTAGCAAAGGGAACAACGGGGTGCACCGGAAGGGTGAACAGGAAAGCAGGAAATCGTGATGATATCATGTCAGGCTTATCCTTAAGGAAGTGTGCATGCAGTTGACAAACAACCAAAGCCGTTAAACGGATCATCGGCACACCGGCCTTGGCCGCGTGGTTGGCGTTTCCTTTGTTTTGCCTATCGAGCGTCTATTTATGCAGACATGCGAATGATTGTTTTCGTTCTGCCAGGAAAACAGTTTGATCGGATTCTTGCACCACTGAGAAGACACACTTGCACATAATAGTGTACTACACAGCAACCCCCTCCATCATATACTGCCAACTGCGCATTTTTAATGTCACTTCACCCGGGGGCGAACAAAAATGTTGTGGAAGAAAATGTGCAAACTACTACCACCGGTCCCTTATGGGGTCCACTTTGTAACAAACATCTGCCACTTTGCTACGGCAACTAACAACTGATAAAGCAAAAGCAACCCTCTCGACGACCATGCCATGCCGGCTGTGTAACGTTCCGGCCGGCCGGATGGATGGATGATGACACAAAGCTCTTCTTTTACCCAACAGCGCGAACTGGCTGTGCAAAAACTAATCTTAAGAAAGGAAACTATGCGCTCCACAAACGTGGTGGAGAAAAGCACACACTTTAGATAAGAAAACACTACTTCACTGATTCACACACACAGACGGAAAAGCAATTTTCTGTAGCAACTAGAGTAACACTAGCGAGTTTACAAAGCTGTCCGAAAACATGATCACTTTTCCCACACGCACCCATTTGCTCTTACTGTTGTCGATCGTTTGCCGGTGTCGATCATCACCACCGTGTCTTGGAGTGTGGTGGAGCGTTATTCTAAGCACACACCGTACCGCACTGTACCCGTGTTCGATCTAAATTGTCGCTGTGCTTCTACGAGCCGCTTAAATGCTTTCGTTCATCGCTCGTCTTGAGCACGGGCAAACCACGAATGGATGCGTACTGCGAGGAAACAAACGCCTCATCTTGGCACACTGGTCGAGGTTGCTCGTGTGCAGTATTTTTAAATGTTTCAATTTAAATAGCTGTTTGATCATTACCAGCTTCTACCTTATAATCACATTAACATTTTTATTCAATTAATTAAGTGTTTTGTCATTCATTGTAAAGTGTAAATTTTACATTATTTTATCACTTATTATTTAAAATTAGTTTTGTTTTTCATTTATATTTTTCTGTGATCGTTTTATATGTTGGCCGCTAATCGTAAACGACGACAGCGCGTCATGCGCTATGGTGATAGTAAAATGGATTCTGTCCACCGCGGGAAACGGCGAACCCATGGTGCGGAATATCGGAAGTAACACGCGTTCGTATGGCTTATGGGTTTGTCGGCGGTGGTTGTTGAGACGGTGTTGGTGCGTTAAACAAACCAATACACGATTGATAGCAACAGTTTGCGAAATGATACCGGTCACTTCGCGATGCCACTAGCCAAAAAGTGTGCAATTACAGATACACTAAAATGCATGATATGATTAGATTAGGAAAACAAAAAATTGACGCGTATTTGATAAATGGAGCAGTACTGCGGTTATGAGGTACTCGTCCAATTAACTTAGGTCAAGAGTAAAGTACGGCACACTTGAAACAACATCAAACATCATCGTATATCGCTACTGGGCAATGCCGATTAGTACTCGGCTACCGGATACTTGATGGAGCGAATAAGTTTCAAGCTTTCGTTTCCCATGTTTGCATACTGCACACGTGACAAATGAGTCCCATTTCTAAGGTACTTGACTGATAACGTTTCTGTTGCTGCAAAAGAGCGAGAATGATAGCGTCCAGTGGGGCTTTTCACCCTTAGCTTTTATTCCGCTGGGTGGAAAATTAGGTAAAAGCAACCTCCCATCGGCCGGCGCCCTCCGTCACCACGAACACCACCACCTTCCAGCTGTGTGTATGCACGTGTACGAGATGCATTCCCATGATAAGAAGCAATTCAGTTTCGGACCTACGAATGAAAGCACATTGCATAAGATTAGCATTATCGCTTATTTACTATTGGATTGTTTGGAAGTTAAGCCCTATCGAGCAGATGTTATTGATGGGCTCTTTATACCGGTTTCATACCGGAGACTGAGCGTAAATTTTGTTTGTGAAAACATCGAAAAGGCTGGAACTTTAGTGTTTGATATTTTGTTTCCACCATTTATTCGTATCGCACAATCAGATCGTATTTTCCATTGCAGTGTAGAATGACGCTGCAGCACAATAATAATGCGCATTTAACCAACGGTGTACATTCCATTCCGCACTGGATCGCAAGAAAACGAAAGTTCTTCCAGGTTACTGGCGGACTACCTTTACAGCGTTATGTTGGCTTTTCGGTTGTGTAGCACGAAAGATGGTACGTTAAGCCGTACATGATCAAATAACCTGATTCTGGGATACTGTTGTTGCAACCGTAAAACATTGAAACCGGTTTCTATGGTTTATGCTTCCTCATTCCCGGAGCAGTTAGAAACGCGCGTAGGTTACGTAACTCTTTTCGTCCTGCCAAAACACGTTACGAACAGCGAGAGAGAATCGACGTCAGAAATCGAGGCACTTTTCTTCATTCTTCAAGCAGAATAAGAGTGAAGAAAGTAAATATTTTGCACCACACGTTATGGATCACATTGGCCGATGTTATTATCGCTGTACAAATATCCCCTGCCGTCAGCCTGACGTCATCGCATGATCGAAAATCAAAGCAGATATTCCATGTTGATCGCGAAGGTGAAAATACCTTGATCAAAACTTCCTCTGGTATGATCGTTAGTGCGGTGAGGGATGAGCAAGAGTACGATGTTTGTTGTTCCCAAGCATAGATACGATTTGCGAATATTCACAGGTCCATACGAATCGGTCAAACGATTGCCTGGAAAGCAATAAAGCACATTTCAAATGGTGCCAAACGATCAAATACGTTCGACATACATGGTAAAAGGATCATTACTGTTGCCAATGGTGGAAGCACGCTGATACCATTTCGATAACTAATCTCGCAAACACAACAGGTTTACCCGGGTGATGCTATTTGTAAAAAGGTAAAGAAAAACTGTCCTGGTTGTTAAGCACACATAGCATACGATATCTTGTTATCAATGACCCCCCACTAGATGCTGATGGTTGCAACCAAATTGTGAAGGCCGCGCACATAACTCAACGATCGCCTTAACGCGATGATCATGGAACCGTCAGCAACGAACCGCGCAAGCAGGCGAATCAATTATTGTGTTTTTAATACATTCGCGTGTCAGCTGCTGGTATATTGGGACAGCCAATTCCGTGTCAATTGCTATACGGATCTGATACGATCGATTGTCATCGTGCAGCAGTTGCAAGGGTTGCGAGCAGCAGCATACTGGCAAGAGGAAAATGATCGTTTTGTTTAGGAAGGAATTCTCCGCTGCTCCGATGCAAATCTAAACTTAAATGTCACAAAGTCATTGCGAATCCCTTGCTGCTAATGTGAAAAGGCAGCAGAATCATTCTCTGCTCACTGGTGCTGGCATGCTGCGGACATGGGGTAAATGCTACCTTACAAACCAACGATGGATGTTTAATTTATTTGTTTACAATTGGTATTGCTCGCAGACGCATAGGCAACAGGGAAATGGACTTTTGGACGCGAACAGCTTGCACTTCTGCTTGTCTGTTGATTGAAGAGTACACCGCGGAGTAATGATTGGAACCGCGTTCCATGGATAGGTAAACGCGCTAGACAAGCTACAAGTATATTCTTCCCACGCCTTACTGTCGTCACCTTAGTCAATGGGAAGCGGGAGGTCTAGTACCCGCAAATGAGTCGATTTATATTCAGATGAAGTCACTGAATGCGTGCGATCAGTTTGGAGGAAGGTGAATGACATGCAGCTGACAATATAGCTTCACGGTTTCACGAGTCCTTCGTATCATTGAGTGCGTGGAAAGATCACATGTATTGTATTATAAAATAAATCATCCATCGTTCCTGAAATTCGACATTATCCGAGTTCATCTTATTTCTTCAACCGCAATATTTGGTTCATGAATCCGATTGCAAAGCCTCGAAGTACGTACGTCACATCACCACGTAAAGTGGCAACGATGTGTGCCAGATAGAACAAACAGTGGCAGTAAATAGGAGCTTTCAACGCTATTTATGGTGCCACCAATCGAGTACCTTATTCCTGATGAAATGTTGTCTTTGTGTCTGATTGCTTTGCGATATGTTTCCCCTGGAGTTGTAACCTGGCAGCTCGTTCGAAACATGGTGAAGTTGGAAAATTATTCTTTCTTTTTCGCACAACGTTATTGTAACGGCACTTGCGTTTGTTCCTCCTGAGGCAGCAGTGGAAATCCTTCGAGCCAGCGAGAGAAGGTCGCCAGGTCGTGCAGTGCCTGGCGAGGACGCTTCCGTTACTTACCCGGGCATAAATTTACATTCAACAGTGTTGGACAGCTGTTTTCTCTCCCCGGTTGATATATCGATCGTGATTTCTTATCCTTCTCCCATTGCAATGTTGCTACAACCATGTTCTTGCACTCCGTAGAGCTGTGGTCCTTGTGGGGTCGTGTAGTGCATTTCAATCAGTGGTTAGGTTTCCCTCTCGTTCGTTCGATCTGCTCGCGACATCGCCATTATCGATCAGCAGTCAGCTGTTGTGCACGTGCGCTTATATTGTTCCCTGTGCAAACAAAACACACACACAAACGAGCGCGCGCATACATACGGTAAGGCGAGAATTGAACTTTCCGGAAACACGACGTTAAAACGTGATTCTCTTTGGGGTCAATTTCATAATATCACTTGCGTGTGTGACAGTGGAGCCCACGCGTGTGAAAACAAGCATTTGAGGATATCACAACATAGGAATTTATGTATGTTTTCATTCCAATAAATATAAATGTTACTTCCAAATAATATTCCGAGATAATACATTTAGGGTTTAATTTTATTCACAACATTTAATTCTGTCGGATTTCCCATAAAATTTCCAAAAATTCTTAGTATAATTCGCTACCACGGTGTTGCGTGTACACGCATTGCGTATCTTGCATGCAGCATGCGCGAAATATTTCGCGTTGAAATATTTCACAGTTTTGAAAAGCAACGTATCGTTGTTCTAAAACTATTAGACCATGTGATTTTTGTTTCGAATAGTTGACACGTGTTCGTATGTTTTCTGAAGTGGATCAATCAGTTTATTCCACTGCATTAATCATTTGAAAATCTTCAAAGCGAATGTACATAAACGAAGCGTGAAGAGTAGCATTTTGTATTTGTAGGCTTATTATGTTGTGCTTTGAGTGTACAGCCACATACAGATGCGTTGCTTGTAGAGTCCGATTTCCGCAGCACGAAAATCGTATTGAAAGTGAATCTTGCTGATTTGGCCAGGCGCCAACCAAACTCATCGATGCGCGTCCATTTTATGGCCACAGAGTAGGCAAGTCTGAAATTCTGCAGGAAGTGGAGACGAAGATTCACGTCCGCCCCCCAACCCCAAGCGCTCCAGTCGAATCGTTGGCATCACGCCAGCAGGGTATGTTGTCATAAGGTACACGGCGAGACACCAAACCCCATTCCAGATGGTTTTGGATTGTCTTCTAGGTCTCCAGACGCACGACGCCAACAAAAACCCCTAAGATACATGATTCCAACATGGGAGAGTGGAATTCAATTTTCTTTCCCCAAAGGAGTTTCCCCAAAAGTTTGGCCAGATAGAATCGTAACAAACGCAAACTAAAACACGTAAAGAGTGCTCTAATTTGTAATAGACTTTTATCTGAAATGGAACCGTTAAGCATGCGGCACAAAGAGGAATACGAGCTGCTACGTTCATTACTTTTCTCACGACAGTTTATCGTACGGTCGGCATAACGGCCAACATAAACGGGCATGGGGTGGCGTGTTTTGGTTCCGCATACCCAAAAAAAAAAAAAGCTCATGATGCCGCACCCTACGGGGAGGTGTAATTTCCCTCCCAAAACAAGGCAAGAAAAAAGAGATAAATGGCAGAACAGTTCCAGTGAGGAAAAACGGAACAAACGCATCGGCTCCAAGACGAAACGAGCACACAATTCGAGAGCTTATTCGTCAAATATTTTCAGACGCGTTAGGACGCAACGGTTTTTCGTGTCTGCAGCATTGTATAGGTGCATTTTCCCGTTCAGCAAAAGCTAGTGCCGTATTGTGGAAATTCCTTTTCTGTGTCTATTTGTATCGAGATTTTTCCAAAAGAAATATTCAAGGTAAGAAGAGAGGTTTACGCACCAATTATATTGTGATGTTTAGTTACGTTTATCGTTGTCATCAAGGGTGATTCATGCTGCAATCGTTAATGTGATAACAGTGGACCATATGTGTGCTCTACGTATTGAAAATCCCTTCCCCAGCACGTGTGTGTGTTGGTGTGTGTTTGTGTGTGTGTCAATTCATCACAAAAAGTGAAATTATTCAGCATTGGTAAACATGTAACCAGTGATTTAAATCATTCATCACCCCATTTTCTGCTTCCTTTTCTATTTTCCACCTTCATTTCCTTCTGGAATTGAATTTCCCTGCCAAGGGTCATGGCCAAGGGTGTGCAATATGTGTAACACGTCGTGATGAAACACTTCCATACACTGCAGTACTCGCAAGGAAGGTGTGTTCCATCTGTTCGTGAAAATCGTGGTAGAAAGTCATAAATTATGCAGCTCTCCGCAACCCCGTTTCCCGGATGGGACAGGACAGTTGGTGTCACGCATAGCGCACTTTTCCATCACCCCGACGTCTGATCCTATCGGCGGAAATCGATCGAAATCGAGTGATGATGATGATGATGATAGCGTTGCCGTTGTTATATGCCGCGCACGTGCAGGACAAGGGGTTTCTTTCTCCATTTGTCACTGTGCGGGCAGTATTGAGTGAGGTCGGGATGATGCGGCGGGAAAATGCACTCACCAACACGATGGAGGAATTTCGTCCTGAGAATTCCTATTTCGAAGGCCATCGATTAGGTGAGAAATGGGATTTTAAGTATCGAAATTGTAACATCCATTACAACTGCGCTTGTAGTAGAGGAGGGTTGTCCCAACTACTATTGGATGTGTAATAAACTTATTAGTTTTCCTATGTTTATCACCCCTAAACCCACCCCACACCCCAAACAGACTTCATTAGTCAGAGTGATGCCTATACCTGCACACACGGACACAACTTGCAAGATCGTTTACAGATACAGATTCATCGCATGCCATCGTACCCCGTTGCAAGGTCAAATTTAAAGCATGGAGAAGTAACGCTGGATATTACGAGTAACGCGCCATCGTTGGCAACACGACCACAAGCAATCTGCTGCGGGGTGGCTGGTTGTTGCGCTGGTTGCAGTTTGGTTGCGGCGAGTTGAACGCGTTCACGCTGGAACTGGTTTCTTCATTCGGCATCTAAGCCCTGGTGTGTACGGATCGCAAACAGAGTGACCGGTCGACTGAAAGTGAACTGTTAGTTATCTTAATACCGTGAACGTGCAACAGTTGGTAAAAGAGACTAAACACCAAAAACTACTTGCGCAAACGAGCAATCGTTCATCTCTCTGCTGGCGGTTACCATTGTGTAAATATTACTGTTATTCTTTATAAATGTTGTTGCAAATAGTTAATATTTCCTTAATCAGTTTAAATGCACAATATTCACTTCGGTCGCGTCTGTGTGTGAAGTAAAAATGGACGTAATTTTGTTACCGGTTAGCAGCGTTGTACGATGTGACTCACACAACCAGCATGATCAGTCGTACACACGTGAAGAAAAGAAGCGGTAACTTTTAGCGTACTCTCCGTTACTGTTTATCGTTGTTCGCAACATCTACGACCTTCACGGGTGTTACGCTTTACGGCGAATGGTTCGTAAGTATAGGCGATGAGATTTTGCGTTTGAAGAACGAACGGATCGGAACCATTCCAAATCGACAAATCGTGCTTCTTCGCTCGGGTGATCTTCTTTGTAAGAAACTTCGGAAAAAATTTGCGAAATATTTTTCGCCACCGCTTTAGCGCTTCATCCAAACAGATGGTATGGTTATTATTTAATTGAACTGCTAAAACCCATCTCCATCTATAGAGAGGCCGATTAATTAACGAACTAGTTTTAGTTTTGGTAACGCTTGGATGAATTGTGACAAGTTGAAATATAAAGTTAATAGTATTTTTTTCGCCTTAATGTGAGTAATGGAACGTCGGTAATACCGTCAGCAAATTGCAATGGAATTGCTAATTGGAACATTCCTTCCCCCTACAGCTGGATGAGGTATGAGTCTGTTACTCACCGTGGATGGAGTTACTCAACCGAGGCGTCCCTGTACTCTATTACCATTTCTAGAATATGACGCATATTGGGTGACATCGCCGTAGGAAACCCACGCTGTTGCACATGCTTCCAATCATCTTTGAATTATTTATTTTTTTAAATCACGTATTCTATCGAACTGCCGCTGAGACGCAACTACAAAAGATAGGCATCCACAGCCACAAAAAGGGCATTGTTTGCAAACAGAAGGAAAAAAATGTAAACAAACGCGATCAATCCCATTTAATCGCCCGCAAAGGGATGAAACGCGTACCCTAAGTTAGCGGCTACTTTATTGATCGCCTTTACCACCAAGCCAAGCTACAAAAAAAAATCAATCCACTCCCGGTGTACCGGTGTGTTATGCAAAGAAAAGGGCTTTTGCGGTCTCTCTGAAAGGGAGAAAATCAGCAGCATGGCTGACCCATTGCTCCACTGACCACAGCGGGCTCTCTGTTGACCGGCAGATTCCATTCGTGTTTTCCCCGAGTTACATTTCCATTCCAGCTACATATTTCCATCTTTACTCTCCAAGCGTTCTCGCAAGCTTATATAGTAGTAACGAACGATGAAAGGCAGTTGCCACACACAGAGGTCCTTTACACCTGATGTATACTCTCTCTCGCACGTCATTCGCGTGGTCGAAAAGGGCGAAATACCGACACTAGCCACGCTACGCTGGCGTTATGCGAATAAGTCACCACACAGCGCGGAGTAAATGCCAACGAGAGACCCCAGTCCAGTTTGTGCCTTCGCAGCAATCACATAGGGATTTTTCGCTTCCGCTAGCGAACCCAATTCCGGTGTTCCGGTGTCTGGTTTGTGGCAGTGGCAGTTGTAGCAGTGCAATGAAAACGGTCCATATGGTGCGCAAAAACACATCGGCTGGCAACGGTTAACGTGCAGGACTAAGAAGAAAAAAAATCTAACCTCATAAGTCGAAGTCAGAAGCGGTCAAAACAGTGTCCACGCACACACCGCGTTGGGAAGTTCGTTTGCGGAAAAATCCCAGAATACTAACTACCTCAAAACTCTAACACACGTTCCTCGCTTAGCACGTTAGTCATCCAAAATTGTCCCGAAAGTTCGAACAAATCCCATCGCCATCGTGGAGTTCACACTGTACCTTAAGTTCCCATCGACCACCATGCGGGCAATCCACCGGTTCAACCATCGCATTCCGCTCAAGGTAATGTTCTTAGTCGGTCAGTCGCTTCCAACACGGAATGTCCCAGAAGCTGCTGCCAATCGATGAATTTGAACCACACGAGCAGTTCGTAGGCTTGGGCAAAGTTTTTCCCAATTCAAGGCTTCATTCACCATCCTTGGATTCGTCTCACGGCGCATTCGATGTCCCTCCGCCTGCAGCCCTGTTTTTCCGATGCCAATGACGTCCCGACATGGGGCGGGAAAACGAGGTCATCGTAATTAACTACAACGCCCACGCTCTACGTCCACGAGGGCAGTCGTCTGCACGGCTACTAGCATACGCACTATTCCCTCTCGCTCTCCAATGTTGTCTCTCTCGATCGCGCCTTGTTCAATTAAAAAGGGATGAATAGTGGAGTTAAGCAAAGGACGATGGATGAACCCACTCCTCGGGAGGGGTCCGAAAGTAAGAAGTCTATAGGTAGTGGAATATCGCCTGTCAGCGTCAAATTGAAGGAGTCTTTCAACGGCATATTAATCATTCTTAACACAAAAGAACCCATCATATTGAGACCCGAAACCTTGGAACGAATAACAGCGTGGTATAAACATCCAATATCCGGTATAAGACACACTTGGTTCATGCGTGTCGGGTTGTGCATACACCGTACACCAATAGTTAGTTGCTAGGCAATCGTTTTCCCATGACATGCTCCATAATTTAGTAAACCACAAAATAGATTTATCGTTTTCGGGTCATTAACACGTGGCAAGTCTTTCGTGCTGGTACTAATATATTTGTGACACGGAAGTTCGAACTAACCATCGTTTGAATTGTAAAATCTTTGCTTAGGCATCCAGAGAGAATTCAAAATGTTGTAGACAGCTGGTAGAGTTTATATTTTCCATATCTTTCCAGATGGCACATCGCCCCGTCAGCGCAATGTCTCGTCAAGAATCTGAAATGATTAACCGTAGCCGCCGCGCACTGTCCTCAGGAACTTTAACCGACTCGATCGAGAAACTACGACACATGTGCCTTGCCCGTGGTGCCTCTGGCATTCTGGGATTGGGACGATGCTTTCGCCGCATGGACGATGATGGAAACAAGCAGTTAAATCTGGAGGAGTTCATCAAGGGCCTGCACGATACCGGATTGGACATTTCGGCAGAGGAAGCGACAGAAATGTTCAATAAGTACGACGTGTACAACACTAACCGTCGTTCAATGTTGTAACCGTACAATGTTTCCTCTTATTACCGTTCTCCGACTCAGATTTGACACCGATGGCAGTGGCTCCATCAATATGACCGAATTTCTTGTCGCAATCCGTCCAAACATGTCGGAATCCAGGGTCAGCATCGTCAAACAGGCGTTTGCAAAGTTGGACAAGACCGGAGATGGAACGATAACGATTGAGGATTTGAAGTATGTTCGATGGGAGCTGTCGGGGAAAGTGTTTCGAATTGATGCGATCGTTTCTCACATAACTTTTCTACAGGAATGTATATTCGGTGAAGAACCATCCACTGTACATAAGCGGAGAGGAAACGGAGGATGTCATCTTGCGGAAGTATTTGGCAAATTTTGAGGAGAACGGAAACGTGGACGGCACCGTGACCAAAGAGGAGTTCCTCAACTACTATGCCGGTTTGAGTGCATCGATCGATTCGGATGCATATTTTGATCTGATGATGCGCCAGGCGTTCAAATTGTAAACGTTGCCGTTAGGAGCAACACATCTACTATCGCTCGTTTTTCTACCCAGCAAGCATCTTATGTATTAGATTGAGTCGGACATTAATGACCGAAACGAAACCAAGTTTGAACACAACTTAAACTACTGCCTTAGTAATGAGGATAACCAAAGTGGAAAGTGGTGGAACGCTCGCGCCAAAAGGCCTTTGCTGCGAGTGAGCAAAATATGCAAATGTTTTCCGATTGTTAAAACACATTTTAATGCACAAGTGTTTTCTTAACGTTCAATAAACATACCATTTTATGTTACGAGTGAAATGAATAATGTTTTTTAAGTATTCCGCGCCGTAATTTTTTGTAATGTCCGCTTTTTTTGTTTATCATATGTGATCTTCTTTTTCCTTCTTGGCTTAACGAATGTATGGTCATGCGGGCCATATAATAGCATACTAGAAACAGTTGGCTAGTAAATCCTCACTATTGGGTAATGGTCCAGATGGGAGTCGATCCTCGGTCCTGTCGTACGATCTCACGGCCGTCATCGGACCGCCTCCACAGTGTATTGAGCTATGAAGGGTTAAGTTTTGACGTTTCACAAGTCGATCGTCATCAAAACAATAACAACTCCAACGGTGCTGTACATGTAAGCCAATAATTACACCTGTTTAAGCCTTCCAAACAATTAAATTGTACGAATTTAGGAAAAACGATAACAGTCCTTAGTGGTAAAGTCAAAAGTTTCACGCAGCTTTATCAAATAATTTAAAAAAGCTCTTTAGTTTGTTTGCATCCAGCCCGGGTTCAGCGGCGGACAAAGGTACACTCAATATGTGTGTAGTACGTACACCTTCGTGCACACAAAATACAGTGTAATAAGCCGAACTGTACATACCGCATAGAGTGGAAGTGTAGGCTGACAGCCGCTGTGATTGTGCTTGGATGATTGTTTTCACGGGCGCACTCGCTCAACGGTTTTGTTGCCGGCTTGTTTATGTGTTAATTTACAAATTTTGTGTTGCATTTTTAGTGTTAGCATACTTTTTTACGTTATACGCCCCGGAATAATAATTCAAGAAAACCGCCTAGCGAAAGTGCACGAGCGCGTGCGTGCGACGCGATCGTGGTATGTCGATTCAGCATTGTTGATCGTGTTTTTTGTTCTTTGTTGTTATTGCTCATAGTTTCAGCTGGACATTTACATACAGCATTTTACTGTATTTTTTATGTCTCTAAATATTGTGAATACCTACGGTTCGATTCATAGTTTTACCGTCCATTGTTCATTGCACGGTATGGCACAGCAGCAATATCATGGGAAGGGATAAATGGTTGCAAAAAAAAAAAAACAAACAAATAAACCTTGTACATACATTGCATTGCTCAGTATTTGCACAAGTAATGAGTCGACAATAAGCTTATTCGTGACGGCAGCGGTTAGGTATCTCCTGAGGTTACAGCATGACCTTGCCATCAAATCAAAATGCCTTTCACGAGTGAACAGCGTAAAGGTTCGGCTCAATCGCTGGTGTCCTAACTGATCCGTTATCATCATTGTTTCTTCAGGTATTATACAGTTGGCTCATTGATAAGAAATCAAACATCGTGTTCAGTCGCGTCACTCAGTTCTGAATCCGGTCATTTGCCGTGTAGCAGTGCGTCGGTGCATGTAGTATCAAGTGTTTCGATTAGCTCTGGTTAGAAATCTTTTGTGTTCGATTCGCTTGCAAAATGATTTCAGCTGTTCGAATTGGATATCTCTGCACCAGTGCGGTGCTCCTGGTGATAGGTAAGTCAAGCATGTTTTATTTTAACGTCTAAAGAAGCTTAGATGCTGTAAAAAGGTGCCTTCTGGTAGGATTACTCACGAATGTTGCAAACGGCCTAGTGAAATTGATAAGAAGCATAAGGTCCAGCGATAACAATCACTCTGCTCTGCTCAAAGGTCATTGCTGCGCGAGTGGCACGAAAGGAATTTAGGCAGCATAACAAAGCAATATCATCTTACTTACGTTGCTTGCTTCAGCTTTCCATTCCAGTGGAGTTGTGGCAGATGGATCCCCCGACCTAGCATCGATCGATCTAAACAATATCGACATCAATAAGCTGAAAGATGACGTGCTCGCCGAAATACTGCCACCCGAGTTCAAGAACGTCACTCTGCCCAAACTGGAAGACATCCAGCAAATGATCAAAGAAAAATGTTCCCGCGTTGCCGGTAGCGATGCGTCGTACGAGGAAGCAGAACAAGCGGCCCAACAGTTTGGCGATTGCATGAAAGATCTGGTAGACTTTAGCGATCTGCAGGAAGAGATCAAGAAGGCTAAACCAACGGGTGATTTGGATACCGTGTTCAACAAGTAAAATCCTCTAGCCCTATTGCATCTGCACTGCAACTGCATTTAAACGATCAATATTGATTTTCACCAACATCAACAGATATTGCCGCAGGCGTTCCGCTGCGATTGAGTGTATCGATACGTTCTCGAACAAGATCGACGTTTGCTTGGAAAATGAAGAGAAAGATAGCAAGGTAGTGGCGGTGAACATTGTGCACGGACTTTTAAACTTTGTCTGCCATAAGGATGGTGATCAGATTGCGTGTAAGTAGCTGCAGATATTTACTTTTAATACGGATCGGTTAATTAATCATCCCGTTATCACCCCATTCACAGTGTTCATTGCCGAGGAAGGTCCGGAATGCTTTTCCGATCAAAAGGACGCACTGGTGGACTGTGTCAACGGTACACTATCCGGGTATTTGAACGACGATTCTGCCCCGGCAACGAATGGGGTTCCAAAGCTTGTAATGGGCAAAAAGCAGTGCGAGTACGTATCGGTTTATGCGAAGAATGCAAAGTAACATTCCACTGGAACAAGCTAACACTACTTGGCATTTGTTTACTTTAAGTGAGATGAACTCGCTGCAAGAGTGCATGGTGCAAGCACTGGAGGGCTGTAAAGAGTCGACTCCAGCAAATTTGGTTGAATCACTGTTCAAGTTCGTACGCCGAGAAACGCCATGTGCCAACATTACGGGTGTAAGTAAAGCGAGCAAATGGCAATACATTTCGAGCGATGATCACCATCTTTTCTATTTGTTTTAGGAAGCAAATACTAGGAAACTTGCCCGAGCTGGTGGCGAACTAGCGAAAGCTTCCCATCAAATTATAATGTCCACGTTGGTAATGGGGTTGGTAGCCAAATTGTTGATTCGCTAAAATCCGGCCAATCCAACATAAAACGAATGTTCCTATTTCGAAGCTGACTGATCAAGCATTCTAATAGAACAAACTATACAACTCTTCAGGGGAATTTAGGTAGTAGATAGAACGTGTTTACAGATGCTCCATATTTGAATTTATAACAGTGATTAACAATAAAACATTTCCAACTGGACTTGGTAAATCGAAAGCGACCAAAGCTGTAGAGATTACGATTTTGGTGTTAGTAGTATGGCGCGGAGCACTGCACTGGCTCACCTCAATCACAGTTACTTTTCCACGGTTCAGGATTGACGACAAGCTTCGACACTGTTCCGCGCAACGTATTAGGACCTTGATTTAGTGGAACCGGTTTGGGTTTATGTTTGGCATGTTTCAACCACTGCTGGTAGATTTGATCCGACATTTTCTTTTTCTCCTGCTTTATCTGTTGCTCCCGTTGCTTTAGGGTGAGATCGTGCAATCTTTTTTCTGTGAAATATGCAGCTTATATGAAGACATGTTGCGTACAGTACAAAAGCCAAAGTCCTTTACCTTCCTCCTGCTTCTTAACTTTTAACAGCCAGTGCTTAAATTTAGCATCGGGATCACTGTGCAAATGTTCCGAAGACGCATCCGCAGATTTATCGTTTACCGGTTTGGCGTTACTTTTCTTAGCATCTTGTTTCTTTCGCTCCATCCATGCTTGAATCTTTTTCTTGTTAATTTCCTTGCGTTTTTCCTCTTCCAGCTCTTTCTGTCGTTGAAGCTCCTGCTTAGTGAGAATTTCTTTTTCGCGATTTTTACGTATTTCTTCACTGCAAGTAGGTGAAACATGAGCATTACCAATGCAATGTGTTACCATACGATATAGTTACTTTTTGGTTTTGAGCCATTTTTTGTATGCTTCCGGATCACGTTCGCGCTTCTTAGGTGCAATTATAACCTTTATTACTTGTTGCTTTGTATCAGCACCCTAGGACAAATGTAGAATTTTAAAAAAGGAAAGCAGCGTTTGAAGGAAAGATTTCCGCTTACCAAATTCACATCAGCATCGCCACCCCCACGATCGATTCGTCGTTCGCTCTCATCTTCGCTGCTCAAGTCGAGCGTATTGCTAGAATCATCCGAATTATCGTACCCATCGCTTTTGCTGCCGTGCTTCTCATCATTTTCGGAGTGATGCTCTTGTACAATGTCATCATTGCTAACGGTTTTTTCGCCATGTGCATCTAGAAGCGCATTCGTTTCGGTTTTCTCATTAGGCGATCCTTCCATGTTGACGATGGACATTTTCGATAAAGCTGTACATAGTTCAGCTACATTTTCATCATTTTCATGATCGCTGTCTTCATCCTCTGCATCGCTTTCTTCCGTATCCCATGCAGTCGACACTTGTATCGCTTTTTTCCTACGGTTTAGAATTATTAGCTAAATTACCCAGACGAAGATGCGCAGAGTGTGATTTACCATTTGTTTTCTTCGCTTTTGGCATCAACCTGTGCACTATCGTTAGAATGTAGTTCGAGGCTAGCTCCGGCAACATCCATTATTTGTCCGTTGTATGATGAAGAAATAGACGAAATACTACTGGGCATAATGCATAGAATGCTTCGATTAAACATTGTGAGGTGTGTAGCCTATTAAGATTATTTTTTACATGAATAGTCTTTCCTTTTACAAGTACTCCAATTAAACGACTAATGGATTGGTTTTTAAGCGGCTCTTATTGAGACAGGATATCAATTTTATGCCACTGTTCCGATCCGCATCAGCAGCGAAAAAGACAAAAAAAAATGGCCACATATGTATTAGAGTGCGGCTAGCAAAAAGTGCTCACGGTCACGGGTGCATTTGTACTTTTATCATATACCGGGAATGGTGAGTTGGTCAATAACACTCAATTGAGTGCGGCTACGATGGAAGCGAAGGTACGCAAAGGTTCGCGTTCACGTCCCAAACAGTGGTACGATTACGAACTTTACTCCCAGCTTCCCGTACGGCTAGCGCATCGTTAGTAGCTCCCCCACCCTAACCGGGTGCACGATCATCTAGTTGAGTGGCTTGCGCTCCGGATCGGGTGGATGAATTTTTGTTTCCGCAGCACTGTAGTAGATCGTCCGTGCTCGGTCGAGCTCATATCAGTTTATTATTACGATTAGCGGTGTGTCGTCTTTCGGAGCGCAAGCTGCTGTACTCCCAAAAGATCACGACCCTTGCAACGAAATCGAACAGCAACGTATAAAAGCCTATACGCGGTGAGCGATTAATTCATTGTCCGTCGACGGATTCGATCTGTTCGGGTGCTCTGCGTGTTGTTGTTTAGCGTATATAGTGCTTTAAGTTGTTAGCCACAATGTTGAACGGAAAGCTGTTATGTTTCGTAGTGCTAGCGTTTCTCGGTAAGCATCCCTGCGGATCAGTCTCAGCCAGTTGTCTAATGAAAGACGCGTGAATGTTCATGATCGTATCGTTTATCAGCTGGCGTAACGATGGCCGACGTATCGAACCAGATCGATGTCGATGCTATTCGAGAACGTCTGCCAGCCAATCTGCCGATCCCGTCCATGGAAGAGGTGGAAAAGATGCTGCGGGACAAGTGCAATGGTGCTGGCGCACCCGCCGATGCGTACGATAATGCGAAGGAAGCGGCGAAAACGTTTGTCGAGTGCGGACAGGGACTGATCGATATAGAGCAGTTCCAGCAGGAAGTGGAAGCGGCTAAACCCACCGGCGATCTGGACACCGTCTTCAACAAATACTGTCGCAAGCGATCCACATTGATCGAGTGTGTGAACACGTTCGCCAACGCAGTGGATCCCTGTCTGGAGGCAGATGAGAAGGTGTTCAAGACATCTGGGCTGGATATCTTTAAGAACTTGCTGAACTTTGTGTGCCACAAGGATGGTGATCAGATTGCACGTAAGTTAGTTCCCTTTGTTGAGTGGTGTGTCCCTAAACTCACGTCGTGTGTCGTTTTGTAGTCTTTATTGCGGAACAGGGACCGGAATGTTTCCTCGAGCAAAAGAACGACTTGGTTGCGTGCTTTAATGAAACATTCTCCGGGTATGTGCCGGACACTAGTTTGACTTCCATCCCGAAGCTAGTTATAGGACCAAAGCAATGCGAGTAAGTTTGTGTGTTTCGTGGTCTCTAAGCCACTATGAAGGACGGAAGATTAATGATTTTCCCTTTCCTTACAACAGGGACTTCACCAAGCTGCAAACCTGCATGGTTCGGGAGCTGGAGCAGTGTAACGAATCAACACCGGCCAACCTTGTCGAATCGTTGTTCCGATACATCCGGAAGGGATCTCCGTGTGCGGTAAGTAAACGCTTTTTTATTAGTAACTGAAATACGTTCAACATTATGATCTTCCACGCTTCCAGAACAATGCCGGTCGTTAAGGAAAATTAAAAACATCCTGCACAGGATTCTCACTCATCTCACTAATAGCATCTACGGCGTAGGAAATGCTGCGTTGTTATTGAATAAATTGTTGCACTCCAATGAGCGATGAATGTGAAGTAGTGTGAGATTCTGTTTGAGAAAAAGAAAATGTCACCACGTTGTAATCGTCTTTGTCCTCATTCCTATCGTATTGGGCTTTGGCGAGCGCTTTCTTCCGATAGTTGGCTAGTTGGGTTCTAAATGAATTCTGATGCTGTGCCGGGATGGTTCCTCTTTGCAGCTGATAAGACGCGCTGTTATTTAATTATATGCATCTGTAGGTTTTTTTTACAACGCCTGAACATTGTTATCAGTTCCGGTTAAAGTTATCAATTCTTGGGAAAAGAGCAAAACAAAGTCTATCGAACGGAGCCGGTTGGTTTACTTTCTCCCGCGTTTCATCAGTTAGGTGTATGAAACTCAGCAAACAGACCTCATGATCGCCGATCAATAATAAGCGTATTGTGTTGTGTGCATTTAACTAAAGTGTACGTTGTTTTTTTGGCAAATGAACACATTTCTTTGACATGGTGACGATTGTGACGGTTTGAGGATCGTTTTTTTGTTTGAAATGCTGTATTTCTTCTATTTCTTAAATACAATACTATCATTGATTATCGTCTAACGCTTGTTCTTTACACTTGATAGGAGATGAAGAAGGAAAAGAGTGGAATGAGTAAAGGGCCAAATTGCCCAGGATGTGCTCTCACAGCAGCAAGCAGCAACGATTAATGGGAGAGCCCGGTCAACCTTTCGCTCAGATTCCATAACCATTCCGCCATCGTATCGTCCTTCGCATGTGGTTCTGGTTCCTTCAGCTTGCAGTCACTGTAGTATAGGCCCGTCTGCGATGCTATCGATGGTTCCATCGCACAGTACAGTGTCGTCTGAGCGCCGGATTTGGGTGTCTTGAAAAACACCCAAAAAATAGGCTTTGCCATCGTTCTAGAGGGTTGTAAAGAATGCTTTAGATCCAGTGTCACCATAAACCACTGATTGAGCTCAAACTTACCGGAAGCATGGATTAAGATGCCGCATTAGTTCCGTATTGATAGCTCCCGGGTGTAGTGCGTACGTGTTAACACCGGTACCACTTAACCGCTTCGCTAGATGGCGTGAGAAGAGGATGTTGCACAGCTTGCTCTGCATGTACGCATCCCACTCCCGGTAATCTTTTTCCGCGTTGATATCATCCTTGTTGATGGTTCCCCACTTGTGACCGAGACTAGAAACCGTCACGATCCTGCTGGGCGCGGATCGTTTCAGCACGTCCAGCAGCAGGTTCGTAAGCAGAAAGTGTCCCAAATGGTTCGTGCCGAAGTGCATTTCGAAGCCCTCCTTGGTGTAGGCTTTCGGGCACGCCATCACGCCCGCATTGTTGATCAGCACGTGCAGCCGACGCTCCATACTGAGGAACGTCTTGACAAAGTTGCGGATCGACTCGAACGATGCCAGATCCAGCTCGAGCCCGAACACATTCTGGCTGCCCGATTTGTCCAGAATCTCCTGGCGAGCTTTCTCCATGCGGGCCGGATCTCGACAGCCCATGTAAACGCGTGCTCCTCGTTTGGCACATTCCTATTGCACAGAAAGCAAATACCTATGGATAGTAGTTGATCGCAGAATCGTTTTCCTTCATGCGTTACAACGTGGGAACACTTACAATGGCGGCCTCCTTTCCGATTCCCGCATTGGCACCCGTGATGATGACAACCTTCGCATCAAGCCGGATGTCTTTGTTCTTAAATTGACCACCCTGAAAGAATTTCCTGTCGGATGGGGAATGAAATCAAAAGGAGAGAATGAAAACATTTATTTTCAGATCCAGTTCAGAGGATGTTGGTGTTGTACTAACAACCGTGAACAATGGCGCCACATGGCTAAACAATACGCTAATGTGTGAATAATATCTTCAATACAATAGCAGCTCCAGGCTCATTACTTTTAACCCATGGCCTAACCAATTAAGGCACTTTGACGATAACATTCTGAACCATTTTGGACCAGTTTAACCGATTGCTCACGTGATAACCGAAAATAATTGCGCGATCATGCTCGTTGTCGGAGCATTAGGCTGATCACTCTCTAGAATAATCTTATCAATCGAACTGTACCAGTTCCTAGTTATCGGTTTTTGGTTCTGATAAGCTTTTGGTAGATATGTTTAGACAATTCAAGTGACACAAGCGTGAAGTGTTTTGCTAACCGGAAGATTTGCCAAGAGATCGAGATCGTTCGATAGCAACGACTTCCAGCTAAATGCAATCAGCTGCATCTCATTCTAGAAGCATAAATGTTTCGCTATTTGAAGTACAGAACCTTTTTCGTACAGAGAAGTTCACGAGCTTGTCTAACAACATTCACCTTTGGGAAGAGTTGTCAGTTACGATCCCCGACCGCGTAGGGTTGGTTGAACTGATCGTTCGTTATTTCCACGAAACCACCCACCTCGGCATCTCCTCTCTTGCTGTCCCCCCCCCCCTCCCCGCTCAAGGAAGGGAAGAGAAGGGAAGGTGCAATGACTCAATGAGAGATGCCCAGCGATGATATGCCAATGGGGAATGGCAGGCAAAAAGGGCTAAACACTAGTTGGGGGTGTACACACCGACTGATCAATCCGGCTGGCACGCAATTGCACTATTTGTTCGCCATGTTCTAATGGAACTGAAATGGGCGGGGGGTGGTGGTAGGTCGGACGGGACAAGTGATTTGCAATGGCACATGAACCCTCTAACCCACGGACCGTAGCGGGGAAGATGATGCGCACCGATAGTTATAGTCGGAACCTTCGGTGTGTACACACTCACGGGGTTTTAGCTTTTCCGTATCATGGCGGTGGCAGGCAGCGGGAGCAGCGGGAAAAAAACAATAGAATGCACCATAATTAAAGGGTCTGAGTATGATCTCCCGCAAATCTAATCGATGATGGGTCGGGCTTGGTGGATGGAGCTCTGGTAGCAGCAGTAGACGAATCCGTCCTATAATTAATGCCAACCACATATATCGTTTGTTGAGCGAGTTGATTTAAACTAGCTTAAAACGCTTTGCTGCTGGCATTGGCTAAAGCTGACGCAAAACAGCTGTAATCGGCAGGCTTCTCCACCATATCCGGCCTGTTTCGTGTGTGCGTTTTTTTTTGTAGTTGTTTAAATTTAGCAATACACGCGTGCACCCATCCCAAATATGGGGAATATGTAAACAGAGATGGCTTGTAAAAATAGCCCAAAACCATTTTCCAACAAAACGTACATGCTGTGCGATGACTTCTTCTACAATTGGCCTCGGAGACGGTGGTCGGAAACACAACTGATTAAATAGAACTACACGAAGCGACTACACAGTCTTGCCACGGCTGTGCCTTCAAGGCTGCCATATAATACGCCCAACTCCTCCCACAGTGCCGGTAAGATAACGATTTGGGAACATCTCGAATATTGTAGCCCACAAACACTGTTCTTTATCGCGTAACAGGCGCCCCCTTCGTACTGATAAGAAATATGAAGTAATGTACGCACTCGATCATCGCAATCCTTCGCGATGTTCGACACAAAACACCGATACCTGCTTAATATCATTCCTATCATTCCTCTGCTCGGTATATTGCCAATCATAAGACCGGAGTTGGAATGGACGGAATTACAGTTTTTTTTGTTTCTCCTTGGTGAAGGAATTTCTATCGGATCGGATATGGAAGCGGCCGCTATTCAGCAAATGGTGCCACTCATACGGTCAAATTCTAATTAAGCGATCACTCGATGGTGATCAAACCATGCTCGTACCGGAAGGCCAAACGTTCGCCATTCGGGTGTACCGGGCGACATTGGCGACATTGGCGCTGCGCACACCTGCCTGCACCTGCATTTACTTACCTAACGAAGTAAACGATCGCGAAGACGAGGATGAACGAGCCAAGGCAAATACTGACGATCATGAATAGGTCATGTTGTTGCTGCTGTTGCTGCCGTTGCTGGTACTGTTGCTGGTGTAGCTGGTACTGCTGGTACTGAAGCTGTTGGTGTTGGTTTGGGTGCGATTGCTGATGGGGCTGCTGTTGCTGCTGCTGCTGATGTTGGGGGTGGTGCGGACTTGCATCCAAACTTTGTGGCAATGGTGGGATGGACATGGTCGGAAGGGGTACACTAACCGATGCAGGGACCAAATCGGTGGTAAGGTTACGATTGGATTCACCGGTCGGTGGTGATACCGGGGACGATCGATTGACGATGAGCTTCACTTTCCGTTCGCCCGTAACGCCCTCAGACGTGGTGCATGTGTCCCGAATAGTAATTGCAATCGCCTGCTGTTGCTGGTGCTGATGCTTCTGCTGCCCCGGCTGCTGCTGCTCCTGCTGATGTTGGTTGGTCATTCATTAGGCGGCAGCAGAGCAGAATGGGAAGCGAGAAGAAGGGAAATGATACACGATTGACCAGCGAGGACAACTGGCCGAGACAATCACGGCCGTGCGTTTGCCAATGTTCTCCAATGTCAGGCAGTATGGTGAGCAGACGACTGTACGAAATAGACTAGCGAAGATCAATCGATCGCACAACAAGGACGTTTCCAGTACACTCTCTTCAGTACACTACTTGTAACACACTAACGCACTATTTATCACAGATCTCCGAACACAATTTCGCAGTGTTGAAAAAACGTTGCAAATAAATTATTTTATCTCTCAACATCCCACACACGGTTGGTTGGCAGGTTTCACTAACTTCGCACTTATCACATCAAACGCAAACCAATTGAAATACTTGTCACGAGCCGGTAATATTGGGGAAATGCTGTTTCTACTCTTAATGCGTTCTTTAGGCCACGTACAGAATATCTGTAACACACACTCTCTGTTACGATTGTTACGTGAAACACGCGACTACAAACTCTGCTGTTAATGCTGTTCGCGCGTTGATCGCAACATTCGCTTTGACTGTAAGCCTTTGCACACGTTGTGGGCACGAGTTGTTCAGCAGCTCCATCCATCGTCAGGGTTCGCCATGATGGGATGGAGGGGATATTAGACGGTAGTCAATTGATTCGCGGTTTCATTACGCGTATTTCGTGTTCGCGGCTAGAATGGACGATCGCTAGCGTTTGTGTGTGAGAGGTTGAAACAACGCGCTGCAGTGTATACATTTCTCACTGCAAATTTACACCGAGAACAATGCACGGACCCAACGTTGGCCCAACGGCGGCGTGTGGATAGCTAAATAAGGGAGCTGGGTGAATCAAACCAGCAAGTGTTATAGTTTGATAGCACGTAGAGTTATTGATCAATGATCCTCTACGTAGAATATTTATCCGTAAATTTGATTCGAAAATCCTGATCAATAAATGAATGTGGTAGTTTCATAATGGAAAATAAGTAAATAAAATAATGATGAGGTGGGTAGTTCCTTTCCTTGCAGTAGGTGTAAAGTGTAGTATGGCCGGGAAAAATGTGAGAAAATTTAGGGTGGAGTGCCAGGATCTTCTTTAGCTCGAGGAAAATTATCGACGCCCTTCCATTCAGATTTGCCCATATTTCCCTTTGGTTCTAGGAAGCGTAATATAACAGGAAACATTCTTGGATAATTCTGGGTTGTGTACTGCGATCTTGCTTATCAACGCCCTATCACTGACCCGCTGATCATGAAAATTCATTACCATTTTCAAATGGCTATAAAGGCATATTCTGGTCGGGAAAATGGGGGAAAATTCAGATAGGTGTGCTAACATGCCCTGCGGATTTCCATGGAAAATCTCCAAACCACCCACTCAACAGCCATCATGAATTATTGAATATCATTTATAATGGACCCGCTGCTCAAACAGCAGTTTCTTAGGGATCAGTTTGTTGAAAAAATTTATTTAGTTTGTTGGTAATTTTGAAGATTTACCAGCATCAACTGTTGTAAGTGAAAAATTTGAAATTTCGCTGAATGTACATTAGTGAAGAAACCAACATCATAGTATATACCATTTACCGGTAGAACCGGAATGACAGATCTGTGTTTGTAAACAAAGCATGGTGCAATAACAGCTGGTGCTCAAACTATAGTTACTGCTCTCCAAATCCAGCTTTAAAACGGTGGAGACATGTTACGGTCAGACCGAATTTGGCGAATATTTTCTTCCAACAATGTTCGTACGTAAGTGTGATATAAATAGACAGTCCATTGGCAAGGTAGTTGTACGTTTAACCCTTGCAGGGATCTGATCGGAAATGGTCTTCGATGCACATTTTCCTCATCAGCCAGCGGGTCGTTCGATGTGATAGTGGTTGGTGGAGGACACGCTGGCACTGAAGCATGCAGTGCTGCAGCTCGGATGGGTGCACGCACACTGCTGGTAACGCAGAAACGGTCCACCATCGGGGAAATGTCTTGCAATCCATCGTTCGGTGGTATTGGCAAGGGACATCTAATCCGTGAGGTAGATGCACTCGATGGTGTTTGCGGCCGGTGTTGCGATCGAAGTGGCGTTCAGTATAAGGTTTTGAATCGACGTAAAGGACCAGCTGTTTGGGGACCACGGGCTCAGATTGATCGAAAGCTGTACAAACGAGAAGTGCAACAAACGCTCGAAAACACCCCCAATCTTACGATTGTGGAAGCATCAGTGGAGGACATTGTGCTAAGTGACCAAAGTGAACAGCCTCGATTGGCCGGAGTGAAGCTGGCCGATGATCGCACGATTGTAGCGAACAGTTTAGTCATTACAACGGGCACGTTTCTACGTGGACAGATAAACATTGGACTGGAAACGCGTCCTGCCGGACGAATCGGAGATGCACCCGCAATTGGACTGGCGAAAAGTATCGAACGGCTGGGATTCCGGCTGGGTCGTTTAAAAACGGGCACACCGCCTCGTATACATCGAGATTCGATTGATTTCGAACAACTGGCACGCCATCCGGGTGATAATCCTCCCGTCCCCTTTTCGTTTCTAAACGATCGCGTTTGGCTGGAACCCGACCAACAGCTCGATTGTTTCCTTACCCAGACCTCTCCGCAGGTGAACGATATCGTACTGCGTAATTTACACTGCAATCGACACGTGACGGAGGAGTTAACCGGACCTCGTTACTGTCCTTCGATTGAGTCAAAGATACTACGCTTTGGGCACAAGCTGCACCAGATATGGCTAGAGCCGGAGGGCTTCGACAGTGAGTTAATCTATCCGAATGGACTATCGTGTACGCTTCCCGCTGACGAACAGGTACAGCTTGTGCGCTGTCTGCAAGGGCTCGAACGGGCTGAGGTTGTCCGTCCAGGGTATGGCGTTGAGTATGATTTCGTGGACCCTCGTGAACTGTTTCCAACGCTCGAAACGAAACGCGTGAAAGGACTATTCCTGGCTGGCCAAATCAATGGTACGACGGGCTATGAAGAGGCAGCCGCACAAGGTTTGCTAGCGGGTGCTAATGCAGCTGCCAATGCTCTTTCCCGAACACCGCTAACCGTTAGTCGAACGGAAGCCTATCTGGGTGTGCTGGTGGATGATTTGACCACGCTCGGTACAAACGAACCGTACCGAATGTTTACGAGCCGTGCCGAGTTTCGACTAAGTCTCCGTCCGGACAATGCCGATTTGCGACTCACGGAGAAAGGCTTCGCAATGGGATTGGTGTCCGAAGAGCGCTTGCAACGGACGATCTCAATACGGCAGCGACTAGCGAAAGCCATGGAACTGTTACGCGATATTCGAAAAGGCAGCAATCAGTGGCGTGCTGCGATGCAACTACCCCTGGCAAAGGCAAGCGTGTATAAGAGTGCGTTTGAAATGCTGGCAATCTCGAACGATGCTATCACGACCGAACGGGTGTGTGCCGTTGAACCGAGCGTACTTGGCTGGATACTGGACGATCCTGAGCTTTGCCAGCGACTCAAAATCGAAGCACTGTACAGCCTTTCGATCGAGGATCAGTCACGAGAAGTTGAAGAAGTATTAAGGCACGAGAGTCTAAGGATACCGGACGAGATTGATTACCTTTCGTAAGCCATCGTTCTGTTTTCGCAGTTTTGGGAACGTACTCTGGTACATTAAATAATACTTTTCTCTCTTTTTTAAAGGAAATCACTTAATCTTTCATTCGAGGAGCAAGAGAAGCTGGTAAAAATTCAACCTCAAACGGTAAGCAAAGGGGATCAGTGCACGGGATCGCACGAATTCCCAATTAATGCATTTCATATTCACACAGATTGCAGCCGCAAGTCGAATTCAAGGCATAACACCGTCGTCCATCGTACGCTTGGTGAAATACGTAAAACAACACGAACTGAGTGCTGTCGCTTAATGGCTTATTCTACAACGACTACAAAAAGACATTTCTTGTATCAAAATTGTATCATTTCTTGTATCATTTCTTTGTATCATTTCTTGTAACAAAAAGACTCATGCAAAAAGACAGGCAATTGTTACGACTCGAACTGACCGCAGTCTAGTTTTAAACGTGTTATAATTTGATGGTAAATAAATAGAGTTATAAATAACTATCCGTTACAAACGGAAGCACTATTACGACGAGATGTGTTATATACAACGTACAAGAAACTCCCTAGCCTTAGCACACGCAGAAACAAAACAAAACAAATGTCGTGGACAGCGGGTTCCACCACCCTGCGGCTTAACCGTGGGTTTGTTGATCTCGTTCAGAGGTAGGTGTAGAGGTTTGTGTTGGTAGGGTGTATGAGTAAGGGCGTCAGTGTGCCAAGTCAGCACCACGCGTTTCGTAGGGTAGCAGCATACAGGCAACACTGGCACACGCTGCAAATATGCCGTACACCGTCACAGCACTCCAGATCGAAGATTGAAATAGAACCTGCGCAATGTACGGTGTGGCCATGGCACCGAGACGTGCCAATGCCGAACAGCCACCGACACCGACCGATCGCAGTGCGGTCGGATAAACTTCCGGTGTGTAAACGTACGCCGCCTGAAACAGCCCGGCAATGACTCCGCGGGCCATAAACAAAATGATTGTCAAAAATACACGCCTAAAACGAGACAAATAAAGTTATGAACGTAAAAGCCACGCATTGCGTGTACGTCCGATTACTTACACTTCCGTAACGGTGATCATCAGCACACATCCCGCGTAGAACAGAAACTGTAGTGCCATCGTTTTCTTGCGGCCAAACCTTTCGATCACATAAATGGTTGCAAATATGCCCGGGAACTCGGCTAGTGTTGTCCATAGCAAGTCCATATAGTCCGTAGTGGCCAACGGTTGACAGTCGATCGTCATTCCATCGTCCGCCATGCCTGCTCCTCCCCCATCGACGATCGTTTTATTCTTCCCGCCAAACAGTTCCGTGGACATTAGAACCAATCCATAGTAGCAGAAGGCACACGACATCCAGATGAACCACAGCAACAGTGTGGTACGTCTTAGCGAGCTCCCAAGCAGTGCCTTCAAACTTCCCCGTGAACCACTCGGACCTTCCACTACTAACCGACCAAGCAGCATCGGTCGCCGATTGTCCTTTGCGATCTGTTCGAGTGTGTTCAGTGCTTTATCGCTTTGACCGCTGGTTACGTGATAGCGAGCCGATTCCGGAAGCCACTGCAACGAAACATTGGAACGTTAGTATTGCGCGAAGTACACGACAGCGCACCTGGGATTGTAACTAACGGGAGTGATGATGGCGAAGATAAAAAGTGGTGCGGCCGATAAACCCAACAGCCATCGCCAACCAAGGGTCGGTGTTACTGCCAATGCGAGTGCCACTTCAAAGCATGCTCCTAGCGCCCAGAAACACTACAATTACAAGCAGATGGACGGAAATAAAGTACCTTCTACCACGGTTGTACGGTGGAATTGTTCTTACATCAAGCAATACGACACATTTGGCACGCTGTTTGGTAGGAAGGAATTCGGCGTAGAGTGTAACGCTGGAAGAGGAAAGAAACGTTGAATATGTCCCGTTCTAATGGTTCAATTCTGTCAAACGCGACTTACGATTGTGGCACACAGCCGATGGCAAATCCGACAAGTCCACGCAGGAGCAGCAACCAGCCAAAGCTCGGCGCAACGGAGCTTAGCAATCCGTACAGGAAGAGCAGCACTCCGCACAGTGTTAGTGCCTGTAATAAACACACCAACGATGATGGATGAAAGTGTTTTGAAGTGTTTCCCCAGATTCCACCTACCGGTTTACGACCATAGCGATCACTTAGATGACCCCAGAAGGTGGAACTAAGCATCATTCCGAGGAATACCACCGTTGTGACAAGGGCTTGCTGATAGCGGGAGATGCCCCAATCACAGTGTAGCGCCGGTCCGAGCACACTCAGGATGGTCATCTCCATGGAATCGGCCATCCAGCACAAACCGACGCACAGGGACAGTTTCACCTGAAACCATCCGAATCCGAGTGCATTGACGGCCTGTGTTACGGTGTACGTATCATCCGGCACAACGCTAACCGATGCTAGTTCGAACTCGGGTGCCGCACCAGCCAACATTGTTCCGCCAGGTGCGGCTGCCACTGACGATGGACTTCCCGGTACACCTGCTGTGGTGGAATCTGCTCCCGCCACCGTTCCGGGTGGCCGGGGAACGTTTGCCCCATCCATCTCCTCGTATCCGCGTGCCATTCCGACACGTCTGGGCTTCATTCTATTGTGTGATTGGCTCTACAATAAATATAAACATTAATTATTGGCAGGTTCGTCACTTGCTCGCACGTTGCTGTCCTTCCTGTTACTATCACTTCCTATCACTTCGGTTCGGTTCACTGAGAAATCTGTCCTACCCACACACGCCATAACACTCCCACCACCACACCATCAGCCCCCAAAAGTTCGATGTATTACCCTCTGTTTGTGTGTGTGTGTGCGCGCTCTTGTGTCTGTTATTTATACGCCACAATACGCATCACTTGCCAAAGCACGCTTTCGCTGGCAATGGGGCGCCTTTCTCACACTCATTTTCTATTTCTACTTCTTTTCTTTTGTGGTCGTTTGTTGTTGTAGTTGTTGTTGTTGAGTCACTTATTGTTGCAAACTGTACAGTTCGTCTGCCACTCGGCGGTTTTGTTTTTTCTGCTTCGTTGTTGTATACACACACACACAGGCACGTTTGGAGTCAATTTTCACAAACTAAAAAAGGTTGCAATTTGGAAGCCCCTTGTGTTTGCCAGAAGACAACGACTCACGTCTGTCGTCACATGTTAATGCATTTCTAATAGCACCTTCGCATAACTTACCAATTAGTTGTACGATTAATATGAATCGTCTGACGGATTGTGCAGTAGGTAGTCGTGACGTTCCAGCGGTACACATCGATCGGAAGGTGATCTTCGCTGCTGAGATCAGGTTCGGATGGTTCCTATTTCGCTGATCAGCTGTAACGGGCTGTGAAACCTTTGGGCTTCTCCGGAACTGGGTCGTCACAAACACACTAGCAGTGCGCAAATAGGATCACACCTAACAAAAAGGAACACACCTTCGCGATGGTGCCAAATTCTGTACCACGTCGTCCAATACTGGTACGAACGAGTTGCTATTGCTAGCGACAATTCACATTCCTTCAGTGCGTGCTGAACGGTCCGCTAGTGGGTCCAACGGAATGCACAATAGACGCTGCTGCACATGAATTGGCCGAAGCAGAAATCAACGGGACCGTCCGATCGAGCTAGCCAGTCGGTCCAGCGAGTCCAGCGAATCAGTGGTTCTCAACCGATTGGTAGTTGTTGTTTCCTTCTAATTCTAATGAGATAAACAGTTTTACGTTACTTTTTCTTAGTGGCTCATAGTTAAATAGAAATACTGTTCGTTTTAAATCACAATAGTGTCAACTTACCAGTGAATGCTTGCGTATTTGCTCATCACACGTTTTGCTGCGCACTGCAAATGGTTCGGTTGATTTTACTTACACAATCGCAGAGCAAATACGTGTGAGAGAGAGAGAGAGTGAGCAAACAATGAGAGCGAGAGCTGGAGGAATCTCGGAGACCGGTCTCCTCAGTACAGGGTGGCTCAGGTGTGGTTCAGCGTGCTCTTGATCGTGATCGTGGTGAGATTCAGTGTAATTGATTTTATATTACCAACTAAACTGTGATCCCTACACATAAATCATAAAAGAAATAATTTAATAAAAATTAGTGTGTTTTAACTTTATAATTTATTTCCACTTTTCTTATGCCGCAAAATTCCATCCAGATCGTTACCCCGTACGATCGTACATTATGGAAAAGCAGAAAAGGTAAACATAACTTCTATCAGTGGCGGATCTAACGGTCAGCTCAAGGACTCCGAGCTGTTCCACTTATTATGTAAAGCAGGATGTTAAGGAACCACTTTCAGAGCGCACGGAATCTCCATCAAAGGTATTCTTCGTTTGGAAGCCCCAAAGATGATTAACATAACACCTCACCCTCCTTTTTCCCATCATAATCTTCCAAGGGTACTTCATTTTATTCCCGTTAGTCTAGTCCACCCTTACTAAGAGTTTAACGATCAGCATCTTCGTTAAAACTAATCCATGCTAATCTTGCCAAAATATTTCGTCATAAAATGCTGCAACATTTGTGCCATATGTGCGTCTTTCCTTGCCAATCCGGATGGCCTCCCCTGGAGTGGAGACAAACTATCTAACTTGGTGGTATCGATAAGCCTCGTAAG